>JAECUM010002265.1:0-60951 GCA_016617855.1 Megalonaias nervosa
TATATAACGTCTGTGTATTTCATTCAGTCCACTCGTTAGTATCACTAGAAACGGTCGCTCTTATACAGTTCAGGATTCGTTTTTCTGTACAATATAGAATCAAAAATTATGTTTTTTCTCGATTTATTTATAATAATGTTTTCAGAATCAGATAATATAATGTAAAATTACGTGTTTTCAAAATCAGAAAATGTAATGCTGTTTGGTAACTATATGATAACATTTTTAACATATATATATAACTGAATTTCATAGCTCAGTGTTAAGAATGCTGGATTCTGATACTGACGCCCTGAGTTCGGTTCCCTTCACGGACGAAATCGTTGGGTAGGGCTCTACCATTTTTAAAAAAGGTGGGGGTCCGGAGGAATCCTCGATATTCAACAAACAAAATACACTCTCCCACCATGTAAAGACGTGGTGGGTGTACTTTTGCACTCCCAGGTGTTGCCATGGTGGGAGAGTGTACGAAATTTGTTGGACGTAGATAAGGCCCCCGCTAGATAAGTTAGGATAAGTTAGGATAAGTTTATGTTTGTGCCGTCCAAAAATAAACAGCAGGATGACGTGAGCTCGTGACCTTGTGACCTCACTAAAGGGGTACCCCACACAGGACCATTCCAAAAAAAACCATCTCTAGACTAAAATAAACCTCATTAGGTTCCTGGTCATAATAAAGACCTTAAAATAGACAGCCCTCCGAGTTCCTAAAGTTTCGGTTTCGGATATTTAGGAATTCGCTGGGGGTAATGTCTTAAAAAAATGAAGTGTCCCGTTGGCCACAAAAAAAGGCTTACGTAAAATAGACTGCCCTCTGAGTTTCTAAAGTTTCGTCTCGTATATTTAGAAATTCGCCGGGGGGGGGGTATGTCTGAAAGAGACTCTTAGAACCTCATTAGGCTTATCTGACAGAACTTGTTTAATGGTAGACCGAACGTCATCCTGCTGTTTAGTTTTTGTCTTTTAGTTTAGTAATATCATTATCAGATAAAATATCAACCATATTGTCAATAAATGTCATCACATCATCTGCCCAACCCGCTATTCTCATATCATTTTCAGTCGCGAATAACCATACTGACCCATATTTTGGTGATATATGATATCCAACTTTTTTAATACAATCGCTTATTATTTTAGTTTTTATACCTGTATAACTTGAGGCTGATTTGATTGAATTAAATCTCTTACAAAATTTGTTTGTCAGATCAAATCCAACATGTCGGATTGAATGACAGAAGGACATTATATATAATATTTCATTTGTTTAATATCAAATTTTGTCTAAAACTATAAAAATAAATAAGTATAGGGCAGTAATAGTAGTATAGGTATTTGAGTTGTTCCTATCTCAGAGACCCCCTACCCCCAAAACAAATTTTGTCAGAAATATGAAAGTCATCATTTTGAGCTAAAAAAGACTGCTGACAAAAATTTTAACGTATAATGTTTTGGAAGGGTAGGGGGTCTCTGAGAGTGAAACCTCAAAATACCTATACTACTGCCATATTGTGTACACTATGGGCTAGTTTATTTCCATCAGACAACATAATGACGTAGGTCATCCTATTCGGTAACTGCCGGATAATTCCGTAAATTTCCATAGCGTTGAGAGTTTGGAATTATATCCGTTTGCACACATGAACATATTAATGAAATCGCTTGTTAAATTCACGTGAAAGGCAAATTTGTTGTCGTCATTCTTTTCCTTTGCTTGATTCGACACTGTAAATATCGGAAGCAAACGACATATGTATGTACATCTGTAGTTATGCACACACCCATTTGCTGAAAATGGACTTGTCCAGGAACTGAAAATGGATCTCGAGCATGCCCGTCTATTATATTGAAAACTTCCGTTAAGCATGAAACGCGCAGACGATGACGGTGTTATGGCCATTCTACTCACAGTCTGGTTAGTATATATATATATAAATCAATGAATGAATTTACTAAGTTCCTTGCACTTTTTATCAAATTAAAGTTTCCGTTATTGAAATCGGTAAGGGGGTACAAACAAACGGGTTAATATACTCGGACTATAGTTTGTCCGACGACGATGATGATTCTGTGATAGGTCCTCCAGATAGGTAATCGATAAGGAAATCGACGCGAACAAGTTGCTTTCATATTTTGTTTAGACTAACATGGGGGTCTAGGAGGGGGTAATCATATTGGCGTCCTAACACAAAATAGGGTTTTACCTGAGATACCCCCTTGATACTCATTACTTATGTTATTGCATTTAGCTTATCGCAAATAAATTTTGTTGTACCTTGTATACATATTGTTACACCTAAAGTCCTGAAACTTAGTTAGCAACTGCATTTTTATGAGTACTACGTGATCCATACATCCGACTTTACAGAGTTGGGTTCAGTCTTAAATATTATTCACACAGGAAATAAACAATTTAGTGAATTATATGAGTACGGTATAAGTGCCGCTAGTTCATGCGCCCAACATGGAGGATCAAGACGTAACAGAGAGTACGTGCACGCCTTGACAGGTGGTAAGAGCTGCAGGTTCGAGTGAGTTTTCAACTGAGTAAATGCAAAGAGTATGAAACCCTTGATTTGTTGTTGTTGTTGTAGAGTTTAACGTCATTTTTCAGCACAAGATAGGCTATACATGGTGGCCAGTATAATTAGTGGAGGAAGAACCCTGGAAAACCCCGAGAAGAACCACCGACCCACGAGAAGCTACTGGCAGGCTTTCTCACATACCAACGTTAGCCGAGCCTGGGACTCGAACTCACGCAGACAGAGGTGAGATGGCATTGATCCGTAACGGTGAGCTCTTTAGACCACTCGGCCACTCGGGACCCCATGAAACCCATGAAGCGCTTGTTCCGTTTTTATGGATGGATAGATCGACGGACGCAGGCACATACATACATACATACATACATACATACATACGATCGTACGTACGTATGTATGTATGTATATGTACATGTATGTATGCATGTGTGTGTATGTATTGATTTTATATTCGATTACAAATCGTTCCGAGAGTTAGGAAAAATAAATTAAATATTCAACGATAAATAACATGGCGATGTAGTGTTGTGCACATTTATTGGTCTCTCATTATGAAGTTTCTAACATACACATACAGTTGAACTAAATCTGAAGCATTCCGATTGTTATCAGTTACATATCAATTTATATGATCTTGATATTGTTGAAAACGACTATGGCATTTATTGTTAATTACATCAGCGAATCAGTCGTCCGCCATAGGAATATGTGCAGGTCTATGAGGCGCCGTAGCGGACAAAAGCTGGTCCAATGAGAAAGTTGCAGTTGAAATTTCGATGTCGTATGTCGAGAAATACAATATCACGTATTGGATCAAATTGCATGTCTTTAAAAATTCCATTTCCTCCGATCAAGATTTTTGATTTTATATGTTTAATTATACAGTGGTCGTTTAAAGTTCTATTTCCTATGTTGAGGTTTTACAGTGTATATTTTGAATTACACAGCAGTGGTTTAAATTTCAATATCATATGTCGAGAATCCCTAATTCACACGTTGAATGTAACCGTTTGTGATGAAAGTTCCATTTTATATAGCGAGTATTTAGATTTCATCTGTTGAATTTCACAGCAACGAGAAGCAGCCTCCTTGTTTAAAACTAACGCGGTCCGTTCACGAGAGCGACCTCTAGCGAAGAAATTCATAGTAATTCTTGACCTATGAATTGTAGCTTTCAAACAGTAAATACATGAAATGTAATGGTGCCTCATAACTGAATACACGAATGGTGTATCTTAACACTCGATATGATTTTGAATTGTTAAAGTGGCCATTGTGTAATGTTATTTTTAACACCAACACATGATTTCACCCTAAAACAATGGCAATTCTGACAAGCACAATGAAATGTCCAACCACCGCGGTGTAATTCAACAGATACAATCTAAAACCTCAATATACGAAATGGAACTTTCAGCACAATCAATGTGATTCAACATGTTAAATTGAAACTCTCAACATATGACATTAAAATTTCAACAACTGCCGTGCAATTCAGAAGATACAATCTAAAAGCTCGACATTGGACATCAAATTTTCAACCAGCGTTGTGTAATTCAACAGATGAAATCTAAATACTCAACATATGAACTAGAACTTTCAACATAAACTCTTTGAACCAATACGTAAATTAAGAATTCTCGACGTATTACATTTAAATTTCAACCACCGCCGTATAATTCAAACGACACAATCTAAAACCTCGACATAGAAAATATAACTTTCAACCACTACTGTTTAATTCAACAGACACATTCTAAAATCTCGATCTAGAAAATGGAACTTTAAGGACAAGCATTTTTCATACAACACGTGAAATTGGAATTCTGGACATATGACATTAAAATTTCAACGGCAACGTTTTTATTGCATAAGCTTTTGTCCTCTACGGCGCCTCATTCAGCTCTCTAAAATATTCGCAAAGCACGTTTGACATTTAATAAAAAAATAACTGTTACTGGACTGGACTGGTTTGAATTTCAAATCACGGTATCCCACGTGATATAAGCATCATGTCAGTCAGTGAAAACTGATCCTTTAAGTCAGCAATTCACTATGACGAATTGTTAATAAGTTTTCTGTAGTCAGTTTGGAACACTGTTTTAAAATAAGGTTGTCGAACTTCAGATCACCTCTAAATTCAGACTGAACAGCCTCTACATCCGCAGTGACCACACTCTGTTATCTTACCCTCTTCTAGTTTGGATTTCGGGACACGACATATGCCGTTGGTATCAATCTTGGTGTCCCTGGTCTGAATACAGCAGAGGCAGCAGAGGTTTTCATAACCCTGCGTCTTCCACTCGGCAATCAGATTTTTCTCTGCAATATTTTTCACTAAGCAGTACAAGAGCAACTCCTTACTAATGGCCTTTTTATTGTAGAACAAGTCATAAATGTATCTGGACTTTTGATGACGAATCTGAATTACAGGCCAAAATGCTTTCACTTTTCTATTGTCTCCATGAAGCTCTTGTTCGGCTACTCTCAATTTGTCCTCCAACTCGTCCAGGGTTGGTTTGATCCTATCCCATCCCATTAGGACACTTACAGTAGCAGACAAGCATATTGCCTGCGCGGTGCAAAAGCTATCCCCTAAAGGGGATAAAGAAATTAAAAGACAGGCAGTTTCCCTCACAAGGAGAACAGAAAAAAAAAACTGTCATCATATTGAAGAATACGGGACCAAGAAGGCCCAATCATAATGATTAATTACCCACAACATAACAATACATACTATACATTAGTAGCGATAATAACTATGAAAATAATACGACCGTAATCACAAACAGAAATGGAGGGATTAAATCTCAAAGTTCTCGCTGTGAATATCAATGGTATTAATGAAAACAAAACAGACAAATTAATATGCCTATCAAGAAATTATGATATCATACTTGCACCAAAAAACCCTCCATAAAAGGTCAAAAATAACAATACAGAAACTAGAGGAAAAGCTCGACGCACTAGATTTTGTAAACGAGCATAGCTCGGAGATTAAACCTGGGGTAGTCTCGGTCATTAGACTCAACGCCATAGGATTAAACCTTGAAGTAAAAGTCACAGCTCCCGAATTGAACGGTCGATAGCTACATATAAATATTAACAACTGGAACATAATTAATGTTTACGTCCCTACAAGTATAAGTATGAAAAAAAACCTAATTTTATTTAATTTTTAACATCACACTTGCAAAAATACATAAAGATTGGATTTATAATGAGTATACGAAACTGCAGAACCACGGTGGGGCTAAAACAAGAGAAAAAAAGAATATAGAAGAAGAATATAACGAAGTAGAAACGAACATCACTCAGGGAATAAAGATATGAGCAGGCAGATAAGATGACCTATATACTAAAGGGAGAGGTGTATATAGGAGAATTGAATTAAAAATGGGGAAAGATAAACAGATTGACAAATGAAAAGTAAATAATAGAGTGGTAGGCAACAAAGGAGATATTTTAAACGAAATACAAAATTACTATAAGAAGCTGTATACCTCCCAAAATATTGATCCACATATTATGGAACAATTCATTAATAATACACAATGATTTAAAATTAAGAGTGATGCTCGTGAATTGTGCAACGGTTGAATCACTGTTGACGAAATCCGAAGCGTAATAAAAAGTTTGAAAAAAGGTAAGGCTCCAGGTTCTGATGGCCTTACAGCTGATTTTTATATTAAGTTTCAATATCATCTAGGTCCACTGCTTGAACTTTTATATATCACTATCCTCTTTACAAGAGAAATGCCCAAATCTATCAAAAAGGGCATTATCACCCTTATATACAAAGGGAAAGGAGAAGACATCAGGAACTGGCGACCAATTAATTTACTAAATAATGATAATAAAATCCTCAGCAAAATTATGACAAACAGAATCATATCATGTATGGGATTGACAGTTGATCCAAATCAAAGTTACGAAGATAAACATTTGTACAACTCTCTCTCTCTCTCCATTGGCTCCATAATTAATTTGATGAAGCACAAGGGGGTGAGGGAAGCCATGCTACTTTTCGATCAGGAGAAAGCTTTTGATCGGACCGAGCATGGCTTCATCATAAAAGTTTTAAAAAATGTGGCTGTATTGGTTGGACCCAAGCAATTTATAACGGTATCTCATCTCGAGTTACCGTTAATGGGGCGCTGACGGGAGACGTCACTGTAGAGAGGTCGGTGAGACATGGATGTCCCCTGTCAATGCTACTATTTGTTATAGCACTTGAAGCACTAACTCAAAATATAGCAAATAATGAAAATATAGAAGGAATTAGGAGTCTTAACATGGACAAGGAATTTAAAACTCTTCTTCATGCGGACGATTGTTCCAATATTGTTCGGAATGATTATTCATTCCACCATTTACAAATAGAATTTCATAACGTTGGCAAAGTCTAGGCCCTGCCATTAATCGTGAAGATACCGAGATACTTTTAATCGGTAATTGGAGAGGTAACCACGCTGGGTTACCCTCCCCACCCACATCTAATTCAAGAACACGTTAAGGCACTGGGAGTCTTTATGGAAAAGACTCAATAGACATTAAATACAAATACCTCCTACGTAAAACTGAGGAACAAATAGAAACGTGGCTATACGTTCCACTGAACTTAATGGAACGTATACAAGTTGCTAAGACTTACATATATAGTCAAAACAAGTATATAATCCAGACAAATGATTTGACTGAAACTATGTTAAACTCTTTGGAAGAGAACATTATCTATTTTATATGGAGCCAAAGAATGCATTATGTTCGCAAAACGTTATTATACAAGTCGAAAGTGAGGGTGGATTAAGGAATCCACACCTAGGCAATAAACAAACGAATATGGTATTAATTGACAAAGAAGATTACACCTGCTGGTAACCTTTTGCCTAAATGATATTGAAGTTGCAGCTCATCTTCTGCATTAAATAGCGTAATATGTAGGCTCAGTGGAAATTTATCAGTAAGGAAATCCCAGAAAGAGTTTCTGAAATTTGACATATAAGGACAAACAACACAACAATGAAGTATCAAGTCTGTATAGACATTTCCACATCTATTACACATATCAAGCTGTGTTTGAGGAACAGCAGCCCATAGTTTGGCTACATATGTAAATACCTTAGTGTGCTGCCTGGCTTTAGCGGACTGCCACACTGAGGCAGGTCGCAAGGATTCGTGTATCGAAGAGAATCTATCAAAATCTGCAAGATTAGACATACGAACTCTCCAGAGGCTATTTTCAAGACCAGCAATTTTTGACCTTACACTTTCCTTCCAATTTTGTTTATCTGGAATTTAGGAATGCTGCAAATAATTAGTTAGATACTCAAGCAAGTCAAACTTCTTTAGCTTATAATATAGATTTGAAATTAGCCCGTAGCTTGACATGCATCCGATCAAAATAAAGTGAAATAACGCAACGTTAAACATACGTTTTGTATGTACGTTATTAGGCAACAAACACAGTCTGTGTAAAAACATAAATTTTCTTCTATCGATTTCGGACTGCGCTGATGTCCATCCTAACATTCCCAGAGCAATGTCTGATCTTGTATGTGTTTGGAAGCCTTGCAAATGTTTGGCAAACTACCTCAGGGTTTTATCCAATGAAGATAGGTTACTTTTTGAAATATTGCACTATAATTCACTTCCACAAAACATTGAAGGAAAAATTACCTTTTTGATTAAATTTGCAGCAACCAAAGGATTTAAACCATTCGGTTTAATGCCAATCGCAAACAGACCGTGAACAGATTTTTCCTTTCTTGCATGCATCGATTATTGCGTCATGCGACGTCAGCTTTGAGTTAATCCGGTGTCCCAGGTGTGTTGCTGAGTCAGTAACCGGCAAACATGACGGCCCAAGATACCACTTCATATTGACATAATTCTTGTATTGGGGACCGAAAATGACAATGTATGACTTTGTGACACTTAGCCCGAATCGCCACTATATGCTGTATCTAACAGCTTTTGTAGATTGCTAGGGTATATAGCCAAAAGTGAAATGTCATCAGCTAGGGTTGGATTTTGCACAGCTAAGGATCCAATCTTTGCTCCAAATCCACTATTGTCTAACTGTAGCAGCAAGTCATTTATAAATATTGTGTACATCAAGGTTGACAAAACACCCCCTTGTCTCACTCCTTGGCCAATTGAGAATCAGTCAGAGAATTGCCCATTGACAAAGACTTTGCTCTGTAAATTTATAAGCATGTTAAAAAAATAACAAAATGGATTTACCAGCAATTCCCAACTTGAATAATTTAGAAAGTAGCCCTTTGTGCCACACGGTATCAAATGCCTTTTTTGTATCAAGAAAAGCAGCAAAACCCCATGAACCCATGTTTACATTACAATGTACTGATTGCAACAGCGCAAAACTCGCTGTTGTGCAGTCTAAACCATTTTGGTAACCATGTTATTGTGAACTGGGTATATTAGAATTAATGTCTTTGAGCCAAGTTACCAAACGTTCGTGAATAATTATCTCAAACATTTTGTAGATAACAGGCAGTAAAGTAAGAGGCCTGTAACTTTTGAAGGAGTTCTTTGATTTGCTGTTACCTTTGTACAGTGGTATTACTAACCCTTTTTTGCAATCTATAGGTATGTAAGATTGATCAATCATCTGAGTAAATAAAATTGTTATACACTCTATGAGGTAGTCGCTGCCATAGATCAAATGTTCATTGCAAATTTGATCATGGCCCGATGCTTTTGATTTCTTTAGAATTTTGATGATTTCTCTTACTTCGTTTACACTGATACTGGTCAGTAAGGCCTCGATATGGCTTGCTCCGTTTTGTAGAGATCGATTTAATTCTCTCTCTAAAATTCATTAAAGTTTCCGTCAAAACTATGGCTAAAATTTGGCGTGTGAACGTCCTCATAGTATCTGGCAAAGCCATTTGCAATGGAGGCATCATCACGGACACAAACTCCATCAATTGATACTTCCTGACAAAAATTTATATTGTTCCCTGTCTTAACATTGATCATTTTCCAAAAGTGCCTTACATCGCATTCATGTACTTTTTCAATTTCTTCATAAACCTCCCCCGTATATTTATCCACAACTAGTTTTTTAAGGTTTCAAAAGTCTCTCATCTTATCTTTATATTCTCTGTAAGAATTGTATTGACTACCCCTCGGTCTTCCCTCATTTATCAAAATATACCCAGCTTGTCTTTGAAGTTTATGTGCTTCTTTAAGTTCATTTGACCAGTATGGTTTGGCATGATAACTGAATTTGGACTTTGGAAGCGCGGTGTCACTTGACTGCTGTATTGCATTAACAATGTGCCCGTAAAATCTATCAACATTGTTCGAAATAGTATCTATATCAAAAGTTCTCAGACGATGGTCCAACTCAGATTGATAATTTTTCATGGTATCGGCGTCTTATTTATTCCAAGCTATGTTATTTCTCTTTAGACTGTCTGAAGTCTCTCCCGCCGGTCACTGTACAAAGGGAAGTAAGGATAGGGAGGTGGTCAGATATCACATGCTCTTCATGATCTGAAACAATATGCACACTCCGTAAGCTCCGTATGCATTGATCAGACAGTACAAAATGATCAATCATCGTTCTTGCTGGGGTGAATGTATAACGGGAACCAGTGCATATTATTAAATGTCCAACACTCACTAGATTATTATATCGCAAGAACTCATGAAATACCCTATCTTTGCAATCTCTGAAAGTGTTTGGCTCAGCTACTGCATTGAAATCCACAATAAAATACACGTTACCTAGTTGTGGGTACTGATCATACAGATTTTGAATTAACTCAATTTTGCGCCTTGTAACAATCTAAATCATACAATAGGGTCGGCATATATGCACAAAAAATATATACATTTTACATGTCTGAAAATTTGAATTCTATGCCAACAATTCTGTCACTATTAACGTCATCTATGAAGTCAGCATATCTCATGAGAGAGGTTTTGCAGAAGATTGCAACTGGGCCTTTACCACATTTTGTTAACCTTCTGTTAGAGGAAATATCCTCTGCTTTAGCAATGCATTTATAATCAGAACGAATAGAATCGCAAAATGGTAGAATGTGCTGTAATAGTTTATGTTCAGTTATGCAAGCTACGTCAACATTATATTTATCCAGCATTGCACTAAAGCTAAGTGCAGAGGACATAATTCCTCTAACATTCTAGCTCAGTATATTAAGGTTCGTATTAACTTGCAATATAGGCATATTAAAACTTATGCAGTGTGAAAGCAGGACTAAAATGACAAGAATGACAAAACACATTAACTTACGACAGTACATAATGGCAGATTTATGAACAATTGACTATGTCACCCTAGTCATGGAGTATCGCATCCTGCACCTTCGTTTGCCTCCTGATCGCAATTATTATTAAACCTGTCTCGCCAGGGTTGATTCCCATACCACCTCCTTACATAAACACCTTTTGGCCATGTTTCAACAGTGTTGCAGTATGAGTTATATAAAGTCAGCTTGGCCGATAGACAATTACGACTACTGTGGATAAACTTTATGGATAACGGCTCTATACTGTATTCTTCTACGAATTTACGTAGGCCTTCAGCAGCAGATTTGATGCTAATACCACCCCCATAAAAGTGCCTTGTTCAACGTCTAACCACACCTTCGAATACAACATTCTCATCATTGTTATCAACAACTTCATGTCCAAGAATACCCTCTGAGCCAATTTCTAAGTTTGGTTTGCCAAACGATCTAGGACTTTCTACCTGACTCCCAGTAACGGTAGGTATCTTTCTAGGAGGGGTTTTCGAATCAGTCACTTTCATGTTACTGTTTATTGCCATCGGATGCCTGCCATGCACTATCCTGGTCGAAGTACTGTGTTCAGAAAGCCGTTCAGTGTGGGCTACGGTTTATTGTGATTGCGAATGAGTGTGCGCGCAGCATTTATCACATTAGGATGAACATTGGCATTGGAAATCTGTGTGCTATTACCATCGAAGAGGACGACATGTCTTCTATCGACAGTCTGTGAAATTATGTCCTATCTTTTTGAAACCAAAGTTTGCGGAACATGGACCTCCCTCTTTTCCAAAGCTACACCGGTTCGCGACTCCACTGCCGTTCTAACTGGGGAAGAGCCGTCAGCCTCATCCGACTCGGGAGACACACAGTTGGACACGGAGGTTCTGTTCTGAGATGCACTTAATGGGCAGAAGTGTGTATCACAACCAGTGGTGTTAGACTCAGTCAAAGCGGGAAGTAAACAGTTAGACACAGAAACCTTGTTCTGAGCTGCAACTGATGGAGAGCGTTTATCACCACGTCCATTGGCGCTACATGCTAGGTTACTTACACCTGGACTAGGCGTGTGAACGACATCCGCATAAGACATGGGTTTACTGAAAGACTTCATTAGCGCTACCCTCAATTGCTCGGTGATGGTGTGTAGTGTTTCGTTTTCTTTTATCAACAAGATCTGAGTAGTTTTCAGTGACTTAATTTCATTACAGAGCAGTTCAGTTGTTTCAGATTGTGCCTGTACCTTTTTGTTTAAGCAGCACGGAATGCATTAAGGTCATTCATTGTCACCAATGTGATTTGGGTCGCCTTCAAAAATATAATCTCTTCTCTGAGCGAAACAACAGTTTGTTGTAGATGACCGCAATCGCTCTTGATTTTATCTAGCGAGAGTCTTGCTGCATTAATCAATTGTTCTGCTTGCCCTGAGCTGTGTTGATCGTCCTGTTGACATTGTTCAGTTTGTACACTGGGGTTTGATTTCTTCTTGCTAAAAATAGAATCGATCTAGCAAGGATCCCCTTTCATAAACATAGCTAAGGAATAACAATCCCTTGAATATTTTATTAAACTACTTACACCATTTCTGTTCTTTCTAACCACAAAATATCCCTATGGAAAGCCAGGAAATTTCGTGCTGTACTAAATAAGACTGACCTATACCAGGTGACGATATCTTCGCTATCGTGTGCAACCTCTCGCAATTTCTCAATATACATGTCTCAGGGAAGATTATCTAATTCCTGATCCAGTCGTCAAATATAGTCCTGATTGGGAACCTGAGATATGACATCTTGATGTGTTGGGCTGTTACAGTGTTGACATGAATCTTGGGTATCATGGGAATCTCTGTCAAAACATGTATTGTCGACATTCTGTGTGCTCATGTCCTGAGGTTGTGAACATAGATCTGCATTGTTTGCATTGTTTGCATTGTCACTCATCAAATCTGTATCATAAAATGCACTTAAACTACAGTCACCATGTACAATATGATCACCTTCATTTACTGGTTCCAATTCAGTATATTTATTCCTGGAGCTAGTCTCAAAGACTGAGGTATCCCTGAATTGCACACGAGAAATGTAATGGCCATCTGAACACTCCGCCATCATGGTCGAAATTAATAATAATAATTCTCATAAGTTATAATACTAATGTTAGGACATTTTATGACTGTAAAGCTTTAACAACTAGTTGTGTCACCATCATCATTGTCATTTTGGTCATCGTTGTCGTCGTCAACATCATCATCATTTTTATTGTTAGGAAACATAGACACATATGCAGTTTTTCCGCGCTTTAACACTAGTTAGTCCATACTAAACTGTTATACTGATCATACACACTTCGAATCAGATAAAACAAAAACCAAAAAAAATAAAAGTAAATTAAAAACATTACTTACATATGGTGACAATAACAACGACATGACAATACAGAACTTTCCTTTACCGTTAAATGAATTGGAATGTGTGAATTCATGGAGGCGGTATTGGATCAAATTGGACACAACAAAATAAACGTCGAAGAAGCTCAAAAATATGACATACTTGTTTAAGTATTATCACGTAAGTTGACAATGAAATGACAAATATAACTCTAGTCTTGCAAGACAGCATTTATTTTGGGTACATGTCATGATTCAATGTCGTCCATACGACGAGATAATAATACTAGTATATTCAGGAACATCACAAACTAATGCGGTTACCTATGGTTACTAAGACTATTAATTAGATGGGAGGACGTCATTAGCAGAAGTGACATTTTTGTGCATTTTCCTAATGTAGTTATGAAAGACCGCAACAAAACTAGATTGATTCGAAAGGCCAATACGAGTGTGAATCATGTTGAAAATAAGTCCTGTAAAATCATGCGCCGATAATTGTTCTGATAAATACACTTAAATGCATTCGTGTTTTGTTCCAAGCTGGAAGCGAAGAGTAGTGTTATATCTTTTAGAAATATGTTGAGGCTTTACAGGTATTTGTATTAATGTTATTTTAATGAAGTTAAAAGCCATGTAGTACACAAATGTTGTTCGTTTACTCATTTTAGTACCTTATTTCATTGCCAATGTTACGACTGTATGGTTTCAAACTAAGATCGAAAACCGACAAGTTTAATTCAATTAAACTTATAATTTATTTAAAAGAAATACAAATTGAAACGTAAAAAGAATTTGTAGTATATTGAATTAAATCCCAATTAGTCCTAAAAGTTGAATTACAACTACAAAAATATAGTTTCTAATGAATTCTATTGAATTCCAGACTTGAATGTGTTCATGTACCAATAGATTGGAACAGTGTTGATTTGTTAATAGTCTTGAAGTTTCACTATGATATAATCCTAATTTTCTACACACTAATTCAAAAAATCATACATTAGTGATTTAGACCGAAAGTATTAATGAGCACTTTGTAATTCCAATGATTGATTTAAATAAATAAATCCTTTCAAACATTAATTGAACACAACTAAAGGACTGATTCCACTTCAGATTTTAACACAAGAATAAATCATTCTAATATAAATAACCTTAATGTAAAAACCTAAGACACAATAAGAGGACCAGGATGAGGGTGAAAAGTTCATTTCTAGAAAATTCTAATTTGTCAACAATATTTTGTCTATTACTAAACATTTAGTAAGAACGTGGGACATATCAGGTAGACCAGGAATTCCCAATGGAACTACAAATGTCCTGTATCCAAATCCAACTAAACACTTTTGCATACACAGTTAATAATCGTAAAATATAATCTACAATCATATACAACAATTTGCTATGTACTATGTTGGTTAAAAAAATGTGGGTATGTGGGAATGTTTCAAGAGCTTCCGGTGGGTCGGTGGTTCTTGTCGGGGTTTTCCCAGTTTCTTCCTCCACCAGTTACACTGGCAGCCATGTATAGTCTATCTTGCGCTGCGAAATTGCGTTAAACCCAAACAACAACACAAACAGTCATTATTTATTCATGCCAATGTAATACTTACGGCTCTACAACACTTGGTATATATTGTTTCAGGGAGACTATTCTTTCAACTAATTTTAAATTCTTGAAGGAATAGTTTCCCTTATAATCTTTGTAACTTGAATTGGTCTCGGCGTATATTTTTATAGGTTTTTTTTTTTGTTTAGCTAATTATATTTCAATATCATTTCGCTCAAATGACCGGTGTATTGACCATATTGTTGACAAGGTCGGCAAAACTTGGGTACCGTTTTGCGTACCACAAGGAAACTTCATGTAGCTTCATGTTTAGAATTTGGCGAGCAGCTAAAGATCTACTACATAATCATGACATTCTTCTGTTTTTGTTTCTTGACAACGGCAAAGACTGTTTGCACCGTAGATGGGGTGTATGTGCTTGCTAATAAAATATTGTGTTGTCCTTTAAAATCAGAGCGATTTTAGGCCTGTGAAAAGAAAGGATATCAGATACTGTTTTATAGATTTTACCGGTACATTATACTTTGTAAACAAATTTTGTTCCCAAACCAATCTTAACAGAAAGATAGCGAGAGACTGGCAGACAGAGAGAGAGAGAGAGAGAGAGAGAGAGAGAGAGAGAGAGAGAGAGAGAGAGAGAGAGAAATATAGCGAGGAAGGGATTGAGTAAACAAATTGGGTACAATAGTAAAACAAATGAACAGTCAACACCATTTGTTGTAAATTAGCGTGTTTAACAAGCTCCGGCAACTATTACGCCAACAAACAGATAATGAGGGATAATCTGAGCTAGTACCTTCAGCTTCATGTACAAATGACAAAAAATCAATGCTAAATATGAGAGTATTCACAAGACTTGGAACTCTGTAGAGTACGACTTGATATTCGAGATGATTACAAATACATTTTGCCATCGATGTGCACTGTTCATATGCAAAATTATCTATAGTCCTAACCACTTTCCTATGCGTAATCTTTTCTAGAAAGCCAACTCTTTAAGATACAAAATTTTATCTATGTGCTCTTGTGTGTGTGTGTGTGTGTGTGTGTGTGTGTGTGTGTGTGTGTGTGTAATCGTATTAATGCTAAAACAAAACACAAAGTAACAATTATGTTTGCTGGTATCTTGTAGAGAATAAAAATAACAACGAAATTTGAAACACAAAATCCCTAGGGTACCGTCATAAGCATAATCTATTCAAGGTGCTCCTATTTTACCTTTTTTACTTTTAAACAATACTAAATAATGAACATTTAGATCGATGGTGCTATAAACGTGTCTTTGGTGAAATAATTTTGACCCGTGTAAATAATAGTGTTTTAGTTCATAATGATTAGTTACATTATGTTCAGCCTTGAAGGCGTTGGTGTTCCTTTGAGCCTTGTGGTGTTAAGAAGTGGGACCCCCTGGTCTGTACCTAATAGAATAGATTCGCACACAGAGTTCATGTGATGCTTGGTCAGTATCAGATTAGAAACACGTCACAAAAATAGAAGCAAATATTTTGTTGTCTGCTATATTGCATAGGTTGAACTCTGTAATTTATATGGAAAAACAAACTGAACTCGTGCATTATCCTGTGGGTTCTTCTCAAATGATTCAGGACACTGCTTGTTATTCATCACCATTTGAATGGTTTCCTGGCTGGATTCAGACCACAATACAATGTTTGGGTATGGAGCCAAGTAATTGTATCTAAATTTAGATGTGTTGTTTGGCTGTGCCTATTGCTGGGAAATATTCATGACAGGGACTGACGTCTACCATGGAATGATTGGGAAGAAGTAATTGTTTATTATGAGATGCCTTTTATTGTGGTTGTGAAGGAGTGTGATGGAATTTGACAGGTAAAAGTAGGAATTATGATCAGGAACTATATTTTCATTTACAGGGAAATAAAATCTTGACCCCAGCTGGCTTTGATTAAATCCGATGCAGACAAGTGCAGGATAACATCTAACATGGTATAGTGAGTGTTAATGTATTATAATGATACGTTCACCCCTTGTAATCCTAATGTCACTTGAATGTTGGTCTGAATTCAGCTGGGAGAATACATGTAGGTAATATATAATAAAATCAATAGTGGTCTGACCGTGCTGTAAAGAAATTTGGGATTTCGATTCTTCAAAAGTGCCTGCCAACTATGATGATCTGACCTAGTGCCTCCCAATACTGACGATCTGGTCTTTAGTTATGACTTTGAGAAAAGAGTTCTAACTCTCAAGATATGTTTGATTAAATGACATAAGACATTTTATAAATGGTATTTGTTTAATTCTGCACGATGCAGGACAAAATATTTATATTTCAAGCAACAAAGTTCATATTTTTCTTCCAAAGTGTAATGAATTCATATTTCATAAAGAGATTTTATTTGCTTTTCAAAGTGTAGCAAAAACATATTTAGACCGCAAAAATACACAATAGCCATCTCTAATGAAAAATGTTTAAACTTTACATAATGTCGATTGCACAACAAGTTCTCACAACTTGCATTAAGCGCACTTGATGGCATAGATGTTGTTGTAGCGGTGACAGGGGTCCTTTGCAGTGCAAAATGCCTAGAGAAAATCTGCAGAGAAACTAGCAAATCTGTTTGTAAAACACAATGCCCCCACTGCTGGAACACTCGAAACAGAGTACTGTAGTGATCACCGTCTTATATTTTGTGCCCTAGTATCCAACAATTACAACCGCCTGTGCGGATTACTTTGTTTTTTCTTTGTTGCCGATTGCACCAAAGTATGATTAGGTACTTACACATAACATTACTGAATCTCATGTCTGGTAATACAATATGTCCTAGACGCTGTATATTGAACAAAATAATTTATATTCAGTGTTCTTTAGATACATAAAATCGAATATTTCACAAAGAGGTCATACATATGTATAATTTCAAAAAGAAGAAACTTACATCTACCAATAACACATTTACGAATGATTTGGTTGGTACAAGTCCGATTCACCTCATCAGATTACGGTTATGTTTAAGAATAGTTCCAAATTGTTTTACTCTTGTCATACTAATAAGTTGCACAATGAAACTCAATTTATAATCATTCTTAAACTGGATTTAAATGTAACTCTTACGATAATTAAAACAAATTATTTTAGCGAGTACAAACAGGATAATGGCTAGACATGACTCTTTAATTTGGCATGCCAAAATTGTTTTATAAGATACATAAATTATTAAAACATTTCCAGCAGGACTTCTATCAAGTTTTCATTGAACCGATTAACCTATTGGATATGATAGGAACAGGGCTGATCAGGCAAATTGATAATTCTCTTTGACACACCGAGAAAGATCATCGAGAAAGATAAGGTGGTTAGTCTTTCTCTAACTTTATGGTGAAGCCCCTTTACAATCTTTTCTTCTGTCTTTTCAAATCTGATATATCACTGCTTCAAACACTTCAATAAATTAATGACAACATATATAGGGTTATTATAAACTGTACACCCGCCTTGTAGTAAATTTTGTTATAGATCGAATTGCCATATCTGACTGTAATTATGGTCTGATGTAGAAGATTCTTCAAAACATTCAAACTTATATTTCCATGAACTTAATGATATATAGTGGAATGATATATTTACTTGTACTGACCATGAATGAGTATATACCTCAATAAACGTTTTTATATAGAACCCTCGCGAAGACGAATGCATATATTCAGTGCTTAATTTTCGTAAGGGGCAGGGAAGTCCTGGAAAGACTACTATCATTCTCCACTTTTGTAGACATTTAATTCCAGGCTGGCATCATTGTGATATTGTCAGGGAAAACATTACATTATACTTACGCTTTCAGGAAACAACGATAAAAAAAGACTTATGTTATATACTTTAAAAGTCATATTTTGCAATCGGAACGATTGCAAATTTTAATCTTTGTCGAGTATGTGATTATTAATAATGATTTAAAAGACTGCATAATTCTAAAGCAGTAACAACGATAACAATGGGCACATTTGTTTCAACTCACATATTTCTCTTTTATATTAACACCATTTGATTGTAACATCATTATCTTTTTTTGTGCTTATTGCCATGAAAGTAAATTAATTAATTTCGCGTAATATGTTTTATATTTTTATTTTTGCTGATTCTTCTTGAATTTTTCTCAAATGAAATTTGTTTTGTATATTTTATTTATAAACACCTTTCTCGAAAGAGCTATTTTAAATGCACTTCAGTAAGAAGAAATGGTCATTCAACTGGACGGAAAAGAAGCGTTTGGCTATTTATGTTAAACATTATAGTATAGTCTATAGTGTTGGTCACGCCGTTTACAAAGACAAATGGTTTAAACAGAATGAGCTTTGATTAAACCAAAGAAAGCATTAAACACCGCCATCAATGTGCCGATGTAAATATTAGTTTTCATTCTTTTCACAATCAGGGTTGTCAACCAGAACGACTCGTCGACAAGTTGTATTCTGCTAATCTGTATTGGACATGGCTTGTGACAGCCATACACCTTTAATAATAGCCAGGAACCGTTGACTTTATGCAATGAAAATATTATGCTTTCCTTGTTCGAACGCCTCTCTCTCTCTCTCTCTCTCTCTCTCTCTCTCTCTCTCTCTCTCTGTGATCGTCTTCTGAAGGAAAGTCTTCAAAAGGGTGTACTATTTTATGGGTGCCAAATGTAACTGGTATTAATGACACAGAGTAGATTTGTTTTATGCTAAAATACTCACTGTTATGTATATCCAATTTATGTTCTGTGTTGACCTTGTCCATGATTTTTTGTTATGTATATTTAATTTGTATAGTGTAATGGATCTTTCTTCATAACTGAGGGTTGGAGTTAGGACCTACCTAACTAATGTCAATTTTTATATAAACAACATATGGCATAGCTATTTGTTGCCTAAGAGTGTAGATTATAAATTATAATTATTAGTATTTGAAGACAAACATGCTGTCTTGGATTTGAGATCAGGACATTGGTTTTCCCGTCCGGAATTCGTGGTGTAGCTGCTGTTTGCCGTGTTCTTTACCAAATTGTTAGTAATATACTTGATATTGATGACAACATAGATTGTTCAGGAAATTCACGTTAGACCCTAATCCTTGTCCGCATATTGTGAATTTTATTTTTATATAAGGGAGAGGTAAACGGAAATTCGTTGTTCCTATTTCAACATCTGACTAGTGGAGTTAAACCTTTTTGTTGTGTTCGGTATAAAATTGAGAACATTTATTTGTTTAAATTATTCATTGGAATTACAAAGTGGTCATTGATTCTTTTCATACTAACTCACTATTCTGGGATTATTGTGAAATCACTTAGAAAGAATTTTGGTTTTATCAGTGTATTACATAAGGACTGTTATAACAATTCCAGGCAATTGGTACACATTCAAATTTGGAATTCACTCGGAACACCACGTGAATTTATTAAAAATAGTCTATACGTTTGGATTTGTCATACAATTTTTATTGCTGTTTGGAATTTAATTCACAATACTGTACTTTTTTAAAACAATTTCATTTCTTTCTAGGAAATAGATTGTTTTATTGAATTTTACTTAACTTGTTGATTTTAGCTCTTTTCTCTGACTTAGTGTAATCGTATACAGTCGTAACAACATGAAAACGAAATTTATGCAATTATAAAGTGAGTTACATTCCACCAATGTCCTTTTCATTTTCCTTTACATCGAAATCCTTGAGCTACTTTCTATGATACCTTTATTTTCCTTTTTCAATCTATCTAATATATAATATTCCATATATGTTATTCACTATTTTCTATCCAGCTTGTGGTTTTACTGCAGAACTATAAATTTATTTATTTGTTAGAATGGGTTCAATGTTTATGGCGTTGCAAAAATGACTTCTGTTAACCAGCATTGTGGAGGCTGGGGTTAAGAAATCCGGTTTGGCTTTATCTTTCTTAAGTATGCAACTAAATGAACACGATGTATTATTTTTAAAATAGACTTGATTGCATCATTTTGAGATATGGTACGTATTGCGTTGTTAACTAGCAATAGAGAAATAAAGCTGTATATGCAAACTCGGCTTGTATCATCTTGCATCACACGCAACAAGAACTGCACAGGTCGCTCGTAACTGACAGCCAAATCCGTTTACACTGTTAAAAGTTTCAGAAATATGTATAAATATATAGCCCAGTCTAAATTGCCATTTATACATGTAAAGAAGCTTTATGTATTTTTGGCACAAACTGCTGATCTAATCTGTGAAATTAAGAATGTCTCTATTTAATGTATTAGGGGCTAGTTGAAGTGATACGGAAACGGAACGTTTTAAGATGAAAAAGGCGAGATGCACACAATTTCTTTTCAACACTGTTAACGGTGACTCCTATTTTAATGACATGCAGATATGTTCATACAGTCATTATTTTCTAAAGAAGGAGGGAGACAATCAGGAATAGATAGATAGACAATACATGCATAGAGTGAAGGGGAAAATAAATACTGAGTGAGGTTATGTAGCTGCGAAATTGACGAACAGGGTCTCAAACAATCATGAATAGACAAGACGAACATATTTAAAAAATAATCCAAAATTTAACGTAGTGAGACTGAACTCCAGAAGAAAAGCTGGAAAAATGTGAGTTTGAGCAAGTGCATTATGACTATAACTTCAATTTCCAAATGTATGCTTTATTTATTTAAAGATTTATTTTAATACAATGTACTTTTTCCTGTGCATAATGAAAATAATGATTTTGCATGATAATGGTCAGAAAAACGGATTTTGCTAAAATATAGTCTCTATATATCCTGCAAAGCATAATCTTAGAAAACAGTGTCGTAGAAGACTTGCGAAAATGCTAAAAGCAAGTTTCTTTCTTTCGTTATGCACTTGCTTGTAAGCTTGTTACTAAATAGTGTCTTTTGTGCATATATACGAAACATGTTTACAGTACTCGGTTGGAACCTAAGAAATTATATATATATATATATATATATATATATATATATATATATATATATATATATATATATATATATATGCTATAAGTACATATATGTATGTGTGTGTGTGTGTGTGTGTGTGTGTGTGTACGGATGGAGAAAAGAGTTAACAATCAACTGGGTATAAGTTTCTTTAAACATATAAGTTGAATTCCTAATAACATTTGGATACATTTTTTTTATTATCAATTAAAGCTGAACCATACTTTTCGTATTTGCTTTACATATGCGTTTCACACACAAGAGCAGGTGCAGCACTATTAATATTGTCATTTAAATCTGACTGCTTCAGAGCTAATATTCTTAGTTTCATTTCAAAACTAGCTTTAGTTTGCTGTGTATAAACTACATTCATTAATCTGACGAAGTCTGTTCTATTTCAATGATTAAAAGTTGGCTAAGAATTAGAATTTGAACTGAAATCACCTTTTGGGTAGGAAACATGATAAAGGTACCATAGAAAATTTAAGATCAGTAACATGCATTTACTAGCTTTTTTCATATTTTAATTCGATTATGTTATGCTTCACTCAAGTTTAGGCAAAATCAACACTAAAACTGCCACACAATACACGCAGCAAGATCACAAGTTCAAAATGTGGTGCAAGGATTGGTAAACGGTTTAATCTGCTTGAGTCAAAAATACAAATCAATGTTAAAGAAATAGTACAGTTTTAATATCCGTCGTACATTGACTGGATTTGCGAAAAATATTTGATCGCTAGCTAGGGAGTGCAATGACAGTACAATATTTACTACGAAATATTTACTATATAAGAGTACATATATGAATGTAAGAGTGAAATAAATTGTTAAAAGAAGAAATATCACTGTCCCCTTTAAATCTGCTAGAAGTAGTAACAAATACAGACAGTACAATCAATTAAAAAATATTCGGAATAGCATGCTAATTAATGTAATACTACTATTACTAACAATAATAAGTGTACTAAATGACGTCATCATCATCATCATTATCTTCTTCATTTACTGCTTTGGTAAATTAAAGGACGTGCACGATATATCAGCTTACAGTCAAAGTGCTTGCGTAAAAAAAAAAAACGCCTTGAAATTCGAGCCTCTTGAGTCCAACAGATTGCAATACAAGTATTCCTTTTCATTTTTTAGTTTTTGCTCCAAGATTTATATTCATTTTTCCTACTGATTTTCTATATAATTTAAATTATATATGCTTATGTCATTTATGAACTGTAGGTAAATAAAGAATATTTTATTTTCCTGTATAAATGCTGGATGTTTTTCATTGTGTGATAAGAAAACCCTCACTTTTCAATAACATACTTTGATTAGCTGATAATATAAATATTTGCCATTGGTATGATCTGTTTGACCTACTCACTTGCAGTAAATGAAATGTTTGACATTTTGTACATTATTTTACTCTATATTTCCGATTCACCAATATATTTCGGCTTGTTTATCAATGTTGTCAAATTAACAAGGGGAACTAACTTCGTAGAGAGGGTTTCAGTGTCGAGTCAAATTTCCTACGTAAAGGATAATGTCCATGTCAGGAAGGTAATGCAGTTTCCATTTATATCTTCTAATTTACAAAGTGCCCATTTTTCTTGCTGCATGTGGAACGTGTGTAGCAAAACATAATCAAGCATGGCATGATGGGACCCCTTGTATATTTCACATGTAAAAGTATAAGGATATATTTTTCACATATTAAATCTCAAACAAACCTACAAAATATGAAAATTATTTCACTTATCAATTGCTATATTTCACTGTTAAGTATATCGTGAAAGTGAATTGCTAAATAATAATAATAATAATAATAATAATAATAATAATAATACTGATATTAATACTACTACTAATACTACTACTACTACTACTACTAATAATAATAATAATAATAATAAGTGCACATTTTCTATAACTGTCACACTGTGACATTAATATTCATAGATCATTCAACAAAGGGATCGATGTTTACACAAACAGCAACTTTTTTAGTTCAAGAATCGCATTCGATTGTCCAATAATTTAATATGCATGCACAGTTACATGAGCTACATAAAATATACAAAACCTATACGTTTTGCGCTTAGAGGAAGTAAGTGTAGAAATGATGTCATGAAAATATACATTTTTGGTAGAAAGCCTTAATATTCTTTAAAGGATGTAGCAGACGTTTGTTATGGGTAACATGGTATAAGACAAAAATGAGGCTAGTTTTAATTAACGACAGCTTGTGCGAGTGTTCTTTTTTAATTATTGCTACACGATTTTAAATATAGCATTTGCTGCCTTTTGAAAGATTTTCAATCACTTTATAGCCGAAGACCTTTTAAATAAATCCTTTAAGCCATATGCTATTTTGCGACTCCTTTCACCGTTGGATAATCACAAGAAGTGGTATCACGTTTGGATACAATTTGGATTTAAAAACAAACATCTATTTCCCATAGATTTTCGTTTCGAATGTGTTACACTTAACTTGTCAAATGATCAGGGTTCGGTCATAAGAGTCGCCTTTGAAATTAAAACTCATTTAGTGCCTCATTTCCGCAACAGTAACAGGTAAAATTTACGCCCAGTAATAGACAAGTACGTGATACTAATTCCTTTAACAAAGGCCAACATAAATAAAATTAGAATGTAGCAATAGAGAAGATACAAGAACCTACGACATGATCTATGTCAACCTATCTGGTTTACGTATACATAAACAGTATTAACACATTTTGCAGAATCTTCGACGCCTACAAGTTTCAGAGACAATTGGTGAGAATGCATGGCCCGTAAAGGAAACTTTTGAACAGTAGCAAAGAAAACAAAGGCAATTATGCGCAAAATGAGTTTTGTCGTCCTTCTATGAAGAAGGAAGTTGGATATAATTAATATTTCATCACGATCATGTGATCTGTTCCTGGTCTGACATAACTATACACTGGGATCAACAGATACTTATGAAGCAGAGCACATGCGATACAGGTATTACTACTCTATGGTCTTAAAGTAAGTAAATGAAGAAGAAACACAAACAAGTTTTGTATAGCTTAGCAAACAAATTAATTATCAAAGCTAACAAAATGAAAACGTATGAGGAACTTACAGTATTATGAATTGAATCCAAATTAATCCCGAAAAAGTTCTATTATCCAAAAGAATGAAATGTTATGTATAAATTTCAGTTAGTCGAATTTACTGGTGAGCTAACAGTGCTGACGTGTCAAAATTATATCGTCCAGAACTCATTTGAACAATTCACAATAGTTCCAGAATGATACTGTAGTCCAATGAGCACTTTATATTTCTACTGAATAATCCAGTCTAACGTTTCCTCTCGAATGATATCTAAATACAACATAAAATAAGTTTGCAGACTTAATATTACAACAAGAACACAAGAAATAAGAATGAGAAAATTGTCCAGACCTAGGAACTTATATCCTGGCGTAAGGGTAAAATGTGCATTTTGGTCCTAATTGTTACGCTACAATTTGCAGATCTCCAACATTGTAAAAGAACGCGCTTGACCTAACTGATCCAATGGAAAATAATTTAACTTAATGCTTTTACGAACTCTCCTGATGACCTGTCCAATGTAAAACAACCCCAAAACTTGTCAACATGTTTGCTACTAATTTTATTATTAGTCACTGTAAACAAGAACTTAAGCATATATTTATAGGTCCTACGCATCCTACAGTCTCATTATCTTAAATTAGAACCCACGCACGTACACTAAATCCAGCTACAGATAAACAATACAATTTACAGCCTTGAATAAAAAGAATTGCAAAATTGTAGATATACATAGCACAAGATGCTTACAACCCCCAATTAATGAAACAGGCCTGCTGCATATAATTTTTGGCATTAATCAATCAATAGTATAGAACAGAATATCTAAATAGCTATATTTCTACTTGTGAATAGTATATACAATTTGCATGCCTTTCAATTAGAAAACTATAAACACACTTCAAAATAATCTTTGCTTTGAAAATAAGGCAATAGTAAACGAAGAAAAGTTAAATATTTTTATATACTTATCAAACCTTGGACCTAGTATTAACGACCTATGCTTCTGTAATATCCATTAAAATCAATCATTATTGTTCAAAGTGTTGAAGAAAACAGTTAGAGCAAAGGTAATTCATGCCATATCAGTCACACGTATACTTTAATTTTCTTCGATTTGGGCAGCTAATTCCCATATGCTACTTTGTCAAATCTTCCAGAACTTCGTTCAAGAGATCAATTGTTGACAAACTATGTATCTTCAAATCGGTTGTTATATAGCGATAGAAACTTTCTGGAGCCTGCAAAAAGAAAGCAAAAAGTAATAATAAACTCAATTTGTTACGCGCTCCGCACAGTACAAAAAGAGGTTTTCTATTTTTCCTTTTTGCTGTATGCCCACATAGCAGTTATTTCAAGGAACGTGGCACCAATGATTGATGATCTTTAAGCTCAAAACCTCAAACTCCGCAGTCCTTGTCCACTTTCCTAGCAGGCAATGCATGTCTTGTTTTAAAATGTCCCAACTGCTAATTTTCATGTCTATGATCTAACCTTTCTCCAACGTATATGTGACTGTTTGATACATGGATAGATTGATTATGGTTTTACGGCGCACCAGTACTGTGAGTCTACATAGCGCCGCAAAAGTTTATCTGAGAAATGATAACATATGAAGAAAGGCTCAATATCAACCGGCGATAAAGGTCAAAAACAAAATGACGATATGGTGCTGATAATATATGGCTATAAATGGTGTAAGTGGTAATTTGACAATACAATATATTTCTGACGATTGACAGTGCACATATTTATTAAACGTGCTCAAAGGAAATATTTTGCAAACACACAAGTTTAAATTTTGAATAAATATTAGCTGCCTTCAAAAAAATTCAAATATAATATACATTTACTATATCAAGAAGCTCCTTCAGTTGCTGATAATTTTGGCAACGATGGCGTTCAGGTTGAAGATCGAAACAACGTGCTTCACGGTAAGGGGTTCGCCTCAATAAACCCACCCAGGTGGATACTCATCCTTTGATATCTAGGAGTGAGTTATATAAATATGACCAATTCTAATCCGTGAAATGACTACGACAACCTTAAGGGTGGTACTCTAGGATTGCCGACTTTCGCCTATGGTTGGTTTGACAACATTGAGCTTGTTATTAAATTCATTATTCTATGTAGCCTGCAGCCTATCATGTATGGATTTTTGTATGCCAGGTTTAAAGTCAGAGTATGATATTTGTACTTTTTAAATCAGATGGTTGTACTGATGCTGTTACCTTATTGGTAGGTCGGTTTGCTCTTTTATACCGGAATTAATTTGCAAATCTCAAGATAACGTTAATGGCGAAGCATATTTTCCTAACGTGAGTTTGGTGGATGACTGGATAATACCAGATGTAGTGGCGCTTAGCTTTCCCCTTTCTCAGTGCCAACGTTCAATATTTGCATATATAATAAGAAAATCAAACTCACATTCAGTGGATTTAAAATAGTTTTGTTTAATACGTTGCTTACGGAGAAACAACAGCTCCCATTTTTTTCCATATAATAACAATTTTTTGATCAGATTCGCAGTCAGTGTGCTCTACTACTAAGGCATTAGCTTCCAGTTTCTTATAGTGTGGAATGAATGCCTATATACTGGTATGGATTTGGAGAATTTGAAAACATTGAATGTTTGGCAATTTTGAATCTTGTTTATATTTGATGCAATTCTCTTTCAACGGAATGCATATCTTTTATATCAGGAAATTGTCAACATATGATGAGCAATCCACACCAGGAACCAACCACTTCGCGATGTTATCAATTTTGAAGTTAAAAATCGTAGCAGATAATATACTACTCTGAGGCAAATCCATTTCTTGGCCGTAGATATCGGAGAGGACGGAGCCTACTCGTACTATGAATTGCCTAGCTGAAAGAAAGTTTGTTATAATAATGTGCTGGGAGATTGTACAGGCCATTCATTATTCCGTACTTCTACGTTCTATCAAAGGCCTTTTTCTAGATCGCAGAAAACAGCTATTAAATGTTCTTTCTTGATAATAGCATCGCGAATTAACTTTGTCAAGTCAAAATAGATGATCATTCGTATTAAGGCTGTTTCGGAAGCCCAGGAGATATAAACTTATTAGTCTCCAGATACCAAACAAGCCATGCAATTGATCGTTCATTCCATCGTTTTGCAGACACATTGCTCATCAAAGCAAGGGGATGGTATTTGATAAGATATGTGCTTGTCTTATCCAGTTTGCGAACAGGTAATGCAGTAGAGTCTTTCCGGGTTTTTGGTAGGTTACCAGTTGTCCATAAATTACTGAGAATTTTCAAAAGAGTGATTAGTGATGGTTCCGTTAGGTGTTTTAAAAACTGGCAACGTATTTTCTCAGGCCTGGTAAAGTTTCATGGGCCTTATTTAAAACCTACACAAGTTACAAAGTGAACACGGTTTATTATTACATTCTTAAATATTTGATGTGACTTTTGAATGTAGTTTCTCTTTTTGTAATAATACAGCTTACCCTCTAACCTTTCTTCAATATATATTTGTTTCCCCCTTGATAAATGGCTATTTGACACGTAATAAAGAATGAGAAGCATAATATATAATTTTAGTACTGCAATGTCTTATCTGTAAGGCTGGATGTCTAGCAAGCACTATATATCATGGTGCAAGCTACAGTACATATACCACAAGAAGCTGATATTTTTCGGTCGAGGGTACAGATGAATTGTTTAAGACAGAACATCAGTGTATAACACATTATGTGGTCTGTATTAAAATGCGTGATAACTCACTATTGGTTGACAGTTTGTACAAGAGAATTTCTGCCTGTGGAATGCAATAAGCAATACCTTTATGTTAGTGTATTGAAGAGACAGTGGATTTATTAGGATATTACAATTCAAATAATTTGCAATATATGGCACACCTCTTTCCTCATTGTGACCAAAGCTGCCAGGTCCCTTCCAGTAATTCGGTCAAAGTTGCTCCTGAGGAAACAAAAAGAAATGTTGGAAACATTACTTACATTTTCTCCGTCATCCTCCAAACCTTTACAATGCAGCGCAAATGTTTTCATTTTGTAATGAAAATACATTATGCAAAATGGAATTAAATAAAAGTTATTATGATGGTAAATGATTTCGAATGACACCTCCAGAACTGCCTCTTGAAATATTAATATTCTGTAATTGGTACTGATCACACAAGCTTAGTAATCAGAAATAACATGACACACTGTTCTTCTGGGCAACCAAGTATTTAATAGATCATCATTTGGATATGAAAAAGCGTGCTTTTTCCGCATGTTGCAACATATCATCAAAACATGGCACAAACTACACCAAAAATGTAACAAGTGCCAACTCAAAACGCGGTTTCCGGGCGCTTAGTTTGTCTGCAAAGACGTGTAATTTAAGTGCACATATCATAGACTTTTTTGAAGATGTGCGAAGTAAATAAATATGTGCAAATCATTTTAGACTGAAGTGAATGTTAATATGAAATGTATCATGCTCGTCACTTTTATATGCGGCAAGGATCTTATGATATTACGCCAATCATTGCATAAAATATGTGCTTTCGTTACGAACATTTTTGAACATTTATTGCAACAAGGTCATATCGATGCGATTCTGATTTATTTCTAAATGATACATATTCTGTAAGGTGTTTTTGTACATTTTATTTATATTTAAGAAGTATTATTTATGGTGTGCGTACCTTTTATTTCTATAGAAACATTTTATTTAAGATGTTTTGCACATTTTATGTCTAGAGAAAATATTCTTTAAGGTATTTATACTTTTTATTTTCAGATAAAAATATTCCTTAAGATATGTGTACCATTCTTTCTGTGTAAGAAATCTTCTTTATTTCTACCCTTTATTTACATACAGGCAGTAGACTTTAACCTGTTTGTAACTTTTATTTCTGTATGAACATGCTCTTTGATGTGTTTGTACTATTTGTTTGTAAAATGAAAATGTTCTTCTAGGTATTTGTATTCATTCTTTCCATATAAGAAATGTACTTTTACCTTTAATTTCTACATAAGAAATAGATTTTGACGTATTCGTACATTTTATTTCCAAATGGGAAATATTGATTAAGGTATTTGCATGTTATATTTCCATATACTGAGGTGTGTTTAAAGAACTGGGTTATAAATACGAAATATGTAAAGCATTGGATAAATGTTAAGTGTATGATCTTAAAATTGCCACTACATGGGAATTTCAACGCTTCTTTGAAAAGTAGAGAAACATATATTCAAAAGAACTGAGAAAATATTTTAATTTTATGTATTCCAATTGCTTTGAGGTGAAAATGGATACGATATTCAAACTGTTTCCCAAAATATGTGATTATCCATTATTCATTGTTTTCCTTACTTTAGTGTAATATATCCTAATTGTGAAAGTTTTTTCAGTAACATCCCTCACAAAAAGGGTAGATGATATTTAAAACTCTAAACCACTTAGAAATTGAAAATAATAATCATGGCAGGATTTATATAATTATAAGATTCTAAACACTGGGTATGTCATTTCAGAAAAGCAATGAATGTACATATTATGAAGGGTAAATAGTTAATAAAATATATTTAGGATGTTTGATTGTGCACATTATGTCTACGCGAAGAAATGAAGAGAAACAAGCGTAAGATATCCAGACGTTTAATTCATTGTACAGGATTGTCAATACTATATCGCTATCATCCTCTCCCGGCTACGTGTATTATGATAACAAAGATTTGTTTACATGTTTTCTTTTCTCGAACTTGATACCATCACAAAGCAGACAAAAACGCCTAACTGGTGTATATTCACGATACAGTAGATATGATATTTCTCATTTAAACTGGTAGGTAGAACAAATACCGTTGTATATGTATATTGACCTGCATTAGTATGCTAATAACTGTACGTTGCATACGTGCACGTGTCCACTATCGTAACCATAAAAAGTACGAGTGTTTGGTAGTCTGGTAGAGAGAAATTCATGACTGTTTTAGTGTTGTAGGCTACTGAAAGATCAGAGCGTATATGAATAAATGGAATGCAAGTTTTTACAATTAGGATGTTTTTGCGTATTTGAGAATGGGGACATCAGTTTATAGCTTCCGAGGGCACTTGTGCTATAGTTCCATTGAGTTCATGTATAGTGTTATATAGTGTGACATAAGAACAATTAATAATTTCAAATCTTCCACAAGTAACATGGCAAATATAGAGCATGCTGGTGCATGTGTTCTGTAGAATTAATTCAATTTACTCATGGTGTCACTTTGTGTGGTTTACATTGAACAGTGTTCGCTGTTTCCTAGGGACGCATTAGTATCATTTTGCTCTCTAGTTGATAATTTCGAACCTCCTGCCCAGCAGAAATAAATGCAATTCATATCCAAGATAAAAGATGTATATTAAGGCTTTTTAGTACTTAAGAAAGATTGCATACAAAAAAGAATATTATTGGGTCATATCTCTTTGATACTGGAAACGATTAGGATGAAGGTATTTATTTAATTATTTGCTGTTAGAGAATCAGTTCAAGAATCATCTGGTTTTAGTCGTTTTGAACTAATGGACCATTTAATATATTAAACAAGAAGCTTCTTTCAACTGAACACTCTTATTATGTCTCCTGTGTCAAATACAAGTTGTCAAAAGGATTGTGAAGATAAATTATGACAGATACAAAAAAGGGGAGCTTTCGGCTTGGTGATAAAGTTCGGGTTCTCTTGCCTATGCCTCAAACCCATCGCAAGTCTGAGTATTATGGTCCATGTAGGTTTAAAACAAAAGTTCGTGATTTAAATTATATCATTAACACTTATGGAAATCGGAAGCATAAACACCTTTGCTACATAACATATAGTTAAAAGAGTATTTTGAAAGAGATTTCCATGTCAATTACACCTGTCCTACGCAGTGGCGTACAATCGGACAGATGTGAGTATGGTTAATCAGTAATCAGAATTCAGAAATATTACGGAATCTGGACCCGAAACGTTCATGTCTATAACCATAAGAGAAGAGTGAACTATGCTAGTTGTTGTGTGAGTATGAGCACTTGTTTCTAGATGTTCCTACGCGAACAAATACAAGTTACCATTACGGAAAAATTAGACTTTACACCAATGAAACAGCATCCTTACATAATGTATCCTCTCAAGCAGGAATATTTGGAAAAGGAAAGTCAATATCAGCCGAAGAATGATTTGATTGAATGAATTAAAAGTGACCATCTATTCTTTTGCCGAAACACGATAATACTTTCCATATATCTACCGACTGAAGAAAAGTGAACTGTCACCAACTCAGACTCATGTTCAATGCCACGAATCGACTACTGCACTGACAAAATTGGAAATGCAAAACAGCTCTACCTTTTGAAAAGATTTTGGCAAAATCCTCTCATTGGTAAAACAAACAAACGTAAATGTCGGCATTTGAAAATCCAGGTGGACTTTATCAATATAAAATGATGTTTTGTATGAAAATTCTCCATCAACGTTCCAGCGCTTATTGAACATGATATATCAGGTATAGTTCAATGTGATGTGTACATCAAAGACGTAACCATATGCAAAGAAGTTTGAAAATATCACATGGAATCCATTCGGAAATTCTTTGATCGATTGAGTGATGCAAATTTGACAGATAATTAAAGTAAAACTGAGTTTCGCCGTGTATATCATTTTAATACATATTGTCAAACCTTGTCAAGTTAAACCTGTAGAAGTTAAACTATCTCTGAATACCCAGTGTCTATTGTTACGTATATGTAATTTAATTACTTATGTGTTAGTTTTAAATCCTTTTTTATTTTATTTTTGTTTCATTACATTTTATTGTAATGATAAGTTTCATTGGATTTGAATCTCTTTTCCAAAAATTGGCTTGACCCGATTAGATTATAAGTTACTTCAGAACTATCTTTAGTTCATAGATTTTGTAAACATCAAGTTAAAACGATTGGCTATTACCAAGGTCATTTTGGCCCACTTGTTAGCTAAATTGTAAACAGTCTTTTTTATTTCCAGCATGAGAATTTGATTTTTAGATAGGGCTATTTTGGCCTACGTGATAAATGGCATATTTTTATTGCGCTGTTCAATGTTAAGATACCACGTGACCCATCACGCGGGACTGAAATGACATTTTGGTTGGGTTTAATACTCGTATCTCAGGGCAAATTACGCAGTCGTATCTTCACACCTTGATGATACAAGGTGTTTCTATTTTTATGTCAGATTGTTTTTGAAGTTCATCTATTTTTTGGAATTTAATAATTCATTCTCTAGAAAACTACACAAGTGCTTCATATTTATAAAAGTTCTGGGACAAAGAAATTCAGTGGAAATTTATTCTGGAATTCTAAACGGAAACATTATAAACTGTGATTCAATCAAGGATCGGTTGCCAACAGTGCAACGACCTCATCTAACGTCATCGCCTCCATATTGGAATTTCATCGAGATTCGAATCCGGCTTCAATTTAGAACTGTTTAGTGCTAGGACTTATATTTTTCAATTTTAGGATTAAATTTTGGATTATATTCACAAGTCGTAACGCCTATTATCTAATTTTTACATTGTTTTCTAGGGAAATAAATCACTTTTGTTAAATTTACAAAGCTTGTTGGCTTCAGTCTTTTCTTTTGTTACTTTTGTACGAGCCCACACGTAACAAGAGAAAATTGGGTGGCTCGTCCTTTGATTTATTAAATTTGGCTAAAATATTTCAGCAAATTGTTTTATGAAATTTAAATTTCCCTAGTTTTTAAATCCCAAGTACTATTTTACATTTTGTTTGAAATCTTTAGCGAAAAGAACAGGCTTTCATTCACAATGTCATTAAAAGTGGAGACTTTTCTTTCTAGGCCTAATCAGGAGCAGTTGGATAGTTTAAAAAAAAAATGAGTTGCTTGCACTTGCCTGAAAATATGATCTTTCTGAAGCAAAATCTTCCTTAACGATACAAGAAATTAAAAACATTTTGATTCAATATATGGTAGAGAAGAATGTTCTTGATAAAAGTGTTTTGGCTTCTGTCAGTAAGTCGGTATCAGATTCTGACATAAAAGTAATTGACTTAAAAATGAAATACAAGATGGAATTGGAGTAAAGGAAGCTCGAGTTTCAGAAGGAGGAAAGAGAGAAACAATTGCAGTCGCAATAAGAAGAGAAGCAATTGCAATTGCAATTTGAGAAAGAGGAGAGAGAGAGGCAGGAGAGGGAGTAAGATAAACAATTACAATTAGAAGAGAGAGAGAGAGAGAGAGAGAGAGAGAGAGAGAGAGAGAGAGAGAGAGAGAGAGAGAGAGAGAGGAAAGAGAGAAAGATAAACAAATGAAATTGCAATTAGAAGAGAAGGAGAGAGAGACAGGAGAGGGAGAAAAATAGACAATTACAATTTGAGAAAGAGGAGAGAGAGAGAGACAGATACAATTGCAAAAAAGAACAAATGAACTTACAGATGCAAAAAGAGAAGGATGAAAAGGAATTTCAAATTAAAATGAAAGAAATGGACCTGGCAAGTGAAAAGCACGATCCCACTTCACAGACAAATTCAAGTTTTGGCACTGCAAGAAATATCAGTTTAGTGCCACCTTTCAGAGAAAAAGAAGTAGACAAATATGTTATTTATTTTGAAAAAGTTGCTGAAAATTTGAAATAGACAAGGGAGCATTAGACTCAATTATTATAATCTGTACTTTTTGGCAAGGCCCGATATATCTATGCATCCCTGTCAGTACAGAAAATTTCTGACTATGATTTGGTTAAGGCGTGCATCTTAAGGGTTTATGCATTAGTCATTGAAGCTTATCGGCAAAAATTCAGGAACTATAGAAAAGAAGCTAGACAAACTTATCTCGAATTTGCTAGAGAAAAAGAGCTGTCGTTTGAGAAATGGTGCTTAGCCAAGAAAGTTGAACATGATTATGAAAGTCTCAAACAACTTGTATTACTTGAAAAGTTCAAAAACTGTATCCATAATGACATTAAAACTCATCTTGAAGAACATAAGATCGAAACCATGGAAAATGCTGCTCTTGCTGCTGATGAGTATTCCTTAACACATAAAGTTTCTGTTGCAAGCAAATCATTCACTCAGCGGTCTACTAATAGAAAGGTATTTCAGACTAAAACGACTCCTTCTAAAATTCAATCTGGCACAACTTATAAAAATCAAGCTTCTGATAAGCTTGATTCAAAATCCTTGTCTATTCCTATGTGTACCTATTGCAAGAATAAAGGACACGTCATTTCTGGTTGCTTCAAATTGAAATATTTGCATCAGAATCAAGATAGACCTATCCCAAATGCTCTTATTTCTAAGAGGTCAAGGTCACGGTTATGTATTGAAAGCTATACATTTGTTTGGTGTAATAAACACCAGTCTGATTTTATTATGGAGAATTATGAACCATTCATGTCGAAGGGTTCTATATCACTCTTGGGTGATTTGGTCAATCCTATCCCTATTAAAAGTTTAAGAGATACAGGAGCTAAGCAGAGTCTTTTATTATCAGGTACTTTGCCTTTTTTGAGAAGTCCTGTTCTAATGAGAGTGTTCTGATTCAGGGAATAGAGTTCGGCTTTGTTAATGTTTCTCTCCATACTGTAAATTTGTCATCAGACTTAGTTTTAGGACCTGTGACAGTCGGTATCTACTTTACCTGTTAAGGACATTCATTTTTGTTGCTAGGCAACGATCTAGCTGGAGACAAGGTTGTGGTTAATCCACTTGTAACTGACAAGCCTTCTTTGGATCAGAAGGTTGATCCTATTGGAAAGAATTCCCTGATTTATACCCAGCTTGTGCAGTTACAAGCGCCATGGCAAAGAAAGCTCTTGAGAATGATTTTGATAAGGAAACTATTCCTTTAGCTGACACATGTATTGGTTAGGCCTCTGATGAGGTCACTTTCACCTCTTGTTTGGATCAGTCAATAGGTATTGATCACAGTGACCCTCTTTTAAATACTCATTCTCTTTTTTCTAATCAGGGTGACAAACGACAATCACTTGTCGTCGAACAGGGAAAAGATCCTGAGATCTCCTGTTTGTTACAGAGGGCCATTAGTGAAAGTGAAGAAACTGAAGTACCTGTCTGTTATTTCATTAAAAATGGAATTTTTATGAGAAAATGGAGACCCCCTGAGGTACCTCCTAATGACGAATGGACAGTGATCTATCAAATTGTAGTTCCAAAATCTTACAGACAGGAAATACTTAGTTTTGCCCATGAAACTCCTCCGACTGGTCATTTAGGGAAAATAAAACTGATCACAAGATCTTGATTCACTTTTATTGGCCAAAAATTAAAAGTGGTTAGTAAATTTTATAGATCTTGCCATACTTCTCAAATGGAAGGAAATCCCAATCAGAAGATACCTAAGGCTCATCTGCAACCTACTACTGCATTTGACGAACCATTTAGTAGAATTATGGTAGATTATGTTGTTCCCTTTCCTAAGACCAAGTCAGGCAACCAATATTTGTTGACCATTATGTGTGCGTCAACCAGATTCCCAGAGGCCATTCCTTGTGGAATATTAAAACCAAAACCATAGTAAAAGCTTTGATAAAGGGGTTTTTTTACTCAATTTATCCTTCCCAAATCTGTCCAATCGGATCAAAGGTCAAATTTTATGTCTGGAATTTTCCAGCAAGCTATGCACGAATTAGGCATTCAACAATTTAAATCTTCTGCTTACCACCCTGAGAGCAAAGGGGCTTCAGAAAGATTTCATCAGACTTTGAAGAATATCATTCGATCACATTGTTTTGATACGCGTAAAGATTGGGATGAAGGCATTCATTTACTTTTGCTTGCTGTTAGGGAGTCCGTTCAAGAATCTTTAGGATTCAGTCCCTTTGAACTAGTTTTCGGACATACTGTGCGTGGACCATTGACGTTGTTGAAAGAGAAACTTCTTTCTAATGAAGATACTGAGCTCAATCTTCTTGATTATGTTTCTGATTTTAAGTACAAGTTGTCAAAGGCTTGTGAGATCGGAAGAGCAAATCTGCACTCTACTCAGTCCAGAATGAAATCAAGATATGATAAAAACTCAAGAGATAGGAGTTTTCAGCCTGGTGATAGAGTTCTATCAGTCTTGCCCATTCCACAAAATCACCTTCAGGCCAAGTATTATGGTCCATACACGGTTGAAAAGAAAGTAAATGATTTTAATTACATCATAAATACTCATGGGAGGAGAAAACAAAGCATCTTTGCCACACATACATGTTAAAGGAGTATATTGAGAGAGATAGCCAGGTAAATCATGCAATTAATTTAGTTATATCTGTCCCACAAACTAATGATTTAAGTTAAGAAATTCAATCGGACACTGTTGATCTTGGAGCAACAAATTTTCGGAATTCGGGAATTATGAAAAATCTGGACCAGAAACTTTCGCATTTGCATATGATTATTCACTTGTTTCCAGATATTCCTACGAGGACAAACAAAATTTTTCATGACGTTGAAATTGTAGATTCAAAACCTGTGAAACAACACCCATACAGGATGAACCCTCTCAAACAGGAATACTTGAAAAAGGAAATTCAGCATTTGCTGGAGAACGATTTCATAGAGCCCAGTAAAAGTGACTGGATTTAACCATGTATACTTGTTCCGAAACCAGATAAAACTTTCCGTATGTGCACTGATTACAGGAAGGTGAACACTGTGACAAAAAGAGATTCATTTGCATTACGAAGAATTGATGACTGTATTGATAAAATTGGAAATGCCAAGTATGTCACCAAATTTTACCTTCTGAATCTTGGCAAATTCCACTAAAGGAAAGGACAAAGGAAATTTCGGGATTTGTGACTCCAGATGGAGTCTATCAATATAAAGGAATGCCGTTCGGGATGAAGGGTTCCCCAAGTACCTTTCAACGCTTGACGAATATGATTACCTCTGTTGTAGATAATTGTGATGCTTACATCTATGATGTCATCATCTACGACGACACCTGGAAAGAACATCTAGCCACGATTCGGAAATTCTTCGACAGACTCACTGATGCAAATTTGACAATCAATTTATCTAAACGTGAGTTTTGCTGTGCTTGTGTAACGTTTCTATGACATATTGTGGGACATGGTCAAGTTAAACCTATAGATGTTAAGGTCAAGGCTATCTCTGATTCCCCTGTGCATGTCAGTAAAAAGCAACTGATGCGATTTTTGGGTATAGCCGGATGCTATCGAAAGTTTCGTTCTAATTTTTCTAATATTGCTGAACCCCTGACAAACTTGTTGAGTAAGAAAAACAAGTTTCTTTGGACTGAAAAATGTCAGGAGGCTTTTGATAGATTAAAAGCCATACTCAAAAGTGCGCCGGTTCTCACAGCTCCAAATGTCAGTCAATCTTTTAAATTATCTGTGGATGCGAGTGATCTTTGGGTTGGAGCAGTATTGATTCAAGAAGATAGAAATGATGTCAATCACCCAGTATGCTATTTCTCTAAGAAATTAAATAAGCACCAAAGAAATTACTCAACATTGGAGAAGGAATGTTTGGCTTTAATATTGGCATTATAGTGTTTTGAAGTTTACACAAGCTCAGCGCCTTCTCCGGTTGCTGTGTTTAGTGATCACATCCCCCTTACTTTCATTGACACGATGAAAAATTAAAATCAAAGATTATTCAGGTTTAGTTTGTTTCTGCAAGAATATAATCTTGCCATCAGGCACATCAAAGGAAAGATAATTCGACTGCAGATGCACTTTTCCGTAATAGAAATATTATTTCATGTACACTTTGTATAATTCATAAGAGTTTTCTTGTGTACTTTTGTTTTACCTCATGTATAATTAACATATGATAAAAAAAAGCTTTAATATATAAATCTTCCTTTTTTCTTTATGGGAGGAAGTGTTACATATATGTAATTTAATTACTTGTGTGTTAGTTTTAAATTCTTTTTTTCATTTTATTTTTGTTTCATTACATTTTATTGTAATGATAAGTTTCATTTGGATATGAATCTCTTTTCCAAAAATTGGCTTGACCCGATTAGATTATAAGTTACTTCAGAACTATCTTTAGTTCATAGATTTTGTAAACATCAAGTTAAAACGATTGGCTATTACCAAGGTCATTTTGACCCACTTGTTAGCTAAGTTGTAAACAACCTTTCGTTTTTATTTCCAGCGTGAGAATTTGATATTTAGATAGGGCTATTTTGGCCTACGTGATAAATGGCATTTTTTTATTGCACTGTTCAATGTTAAGATACCAAGTGACCCATCACGCGGGACTGAAATGACGTTTTAGTTGGGTTTAATACTCGTATCTCAGCGCAAATTACGCAGTCGTATCTTCACACCTTGATGATACAAGGTGTTTCTATTTTTATGTCAGATTGTTTTTGAAGTTCATCTATTTTTTGGAATTTAATAATTCATTCTCTAGAAAACTACACAAGTGCTTCATATTTATAAAAGTTCTGGGACAAAGAAATTCAGTGGAAATTTATTCTGGAATTCTAAACGGAAACATTATAAACTGTGATTCAATCGAGGATCGGTTGCCAACAGTACAATGACCTCATCTAACGTCATCGCCTCCATATTGGAATTTCATCGAGATTCGAACCCGGCTTCAATTTAGAACTGTTTAGTGCTAGGACTTATATTTTTCAATTTTAGGATTAATTTTTGGATTATATTCACAAACCGTAAGTCCTATTTTCTATTTTTTTACATTGTTTTCTAGGGAAATAAATCATTCTTATAAAATTTACAAAGCTTGTTGGCTTCACTCTTTTCTTTTGTTACTTTTGTACGAGCCCACACGGAACACTATCAGTAAAAAGCAACTGATGCGAGTTTTGGTATGGCTAGATATTACAAAAAATGTTGTATGTATTTTGTCCATAATTGATGTAAAACTGAATTATTTGCTAGGTAAAAGCTCAAACTTGTGTTGGTCCTACAGCGTCAAGATACGTATGGTAAATTTGGGGCCATGCTTAAATGTGCAAAGGTTCTTTCGGCTCCAGATTTCAAACAATAATTTAAAATGTTTGTTAAATAAGGTGATGTAGGAGTTTTGTGGAGTATTAATTCAAGAAGACAAAAGTGGTACGGATTTCGCGTGTCCCATGTCTCTAAAAATATAAACTAGGACAGAAAAGAAGTATTTCACTATCGAGAAGGATGCTTGGCATTAATATTGGCATTGAAACACTTTGAAGCATATGTTAACTCAGCTCCTTCTCTGATTAATTTATTTAGTGATCATAACACCCTAATTTGCATCAAAGAAAGGAAAAATAAAAATTGGAGATTGTTGGAATAAAGTTTAATGTAGCAAAAGTACAAGGCTGATATTAGGCAAATCAAGGCAAAATATAATCTAATCTCATATACACTTACACGTGTATAGAGGTTCTATATTGCTCTATTTTTATATATATTTTGTGGCATTCATAAGACATCGCCCTATGTAATTTTATTAGTAGTGTGAATATGAGGCGAACATATGGGCAGTTAATTAATTCATATTTCTTATTTTCTTGTTTAAAAATCAGTCTCCCGATGTATTTAATATTGTGTTTGGATTATTTATTGGAGTTACAAAGTGCTCATTGCCTTTGTGCTATAATAATTGTTTTGAATTATTGTGAATTTATTCAAAGGAATTCGGACAATGCCGTTGTAATACGTAATGAATGTTGACAATTCAGCGTATTTAAAGATACCAGTACATCAACACCTTCCGGATCTGGAATACATTTGGAACAATCTAGTTATTTAGACATGTGATAAAAAGTTTTTGGTTTATCTGGGCTATAACTCACCATACTTTAAATTCCTCTTAGATGTCCCGTTAATAACCTAGAGAGATACATTATTTGTTATGTTTTAAACAACCTGTTAGTTTTGCTTTTTTACGTTGCTTTTTTGAGACCATAGAGTTTTGTTTCATATTATTCTAATTTATAAATTATATCATTGCTAACTAGGTTTGTTGGAAGTAAGTTATGCATGCAATTAGTGAAGAATATGCATGATGAATAACATTTTTTAAATTTTGTTTATAATGATCACATATGCTAAAGGTGTGTCAGTATTCGTCTTGTTGATCAAGGCACTGACTAAAAAAATAGGCCTTTTAATCCCCAACGGATGGTGACAAAATATAGTGGTAACTCCGTTCATCTTCTGTAGAAAACAATGTAATTGTTGCACGAATATTTTAAATGCCCTTGGTGTTTTTCTTCTTAAACCTAGTATGTGAATTACCTATAAACAGACGTAGAAGCCTGTCGCTTTTGGCGCTGCTATTCAAAAAATCAATATCAATTAACAAATTGTGCATTGTCAAGAATGTGTATAAGTTGGGAGATCATATGAATATATCGTATCACGCTGTCTTTCTACGATATACAAATAACATTAATGGTTTTCTTTATATCGGTTCAGCATACAACTAAACAATTAGTAGTGAAATATATTTTGAAATCTTACCATATACATTCATGAAGGATGAAGGCTTCGATACCTGATTTATATTTTCTAGCAAGTTTCTAACATTTGTTAAGCTCATCGAACAAGGTTTCCATCAAGAATTAAACTGAGGCATATGAATCAACCATTTAAACAATATTATCACTAAACTACTTTAATTGTCCTTCAGAATAAACGTATATTAAAGCAAATGCCGTGGTAATAACAATCAAGATCCTTTTAACAATTTTGCAATAATAAATAAGCATTCTTCAAGAAAAGTATAATGCGAAACATGGGACAATGCCGTCCAATTAAAGTGCAGCTGGATTTATATTTCAGGATTCTGAAGGGATCGACGGTGCAGCATGAGCAGTTATGGTGTTAACCAAGTTAGAATATTAGAAAAGGGACGATAAGATGGAAATCTTGTGTTAACATGTTAATTTTATGGATGAGGAGGATGCATTTTATTACTTTGGAATGAAAAGTTCTGACTAGGTTGGTGTCATCTCAGATGCACAAAGGTAAGGTGACGAATAACTAATTAAAAAATTTCCTGTTTCAATACAAATGAAAAACTATGAAAACCAAAAAAGGATTTGTTACAGTGCAGATAACTCAGTAGATATTATTCACTAAATCCTATCAGTTGTCAAATTTACAAAGTTAATCAACTACAAGTTCCGTCCATTGTTTACTTTGATTTCAGATATATACTAGGTTCACAAAATAGTAGTGGTGATACAAATTCAGCAAACGTTTGATCAAAGGTATCATAAAACGACGTTGTTGGGGTGCAACAAGGCTGTACGATTAAACCGAACAATGCTTGCACCAAGGATTCAGCCACAAAACAGTTAAACATATTCCATCAGAGATTTGTGTGCATCTCTGGTCAATACGTACAGGTCACAGACCAAACATTGCTGAACTGACAATTGACTTCAATTGTGTCACAAGTGGATGTTGAGGAGAATTATAAAAGATGTGTACGAGGAACTGAAAAATGTCAAACCTATAATGTACCCAGACAACGATGAAGAATGAATAGAAAATGTAACATAAATGAGAACAAGAATGTGAAAACAAAGTTTATGACCATTATCACTTGACCGGAGTATATAAAGATGGTGTTCATATAGGATGCATTCTACACTGCAGGTATGCAAAATTCATAAAGAGTTTCGTTCCCACTTGTCTCTTCGGAATGACAGTCGTATGTCCATCATGGTCCTCTTAAACATGTGCCAGTCAAAGAGGCACATACCATTTCAAACAACGAGGACAAATATATTTCATTCTGCAATGATTTTCTTGTCGATAGTTTAATGTCTTCCTGGCAAGTATGTTATAGGTATAAGGTTAACAAGGGATGCAGATTCCTTTCAGTATATGGTGGACTCATTATAATAGGTAAACACAATTTTAAGTGGTGTAAAGTTCGTTTACTCAGTGACTTTTTTGGTACATTGCAGCCTATATATCTGCAAAAAGATATATAACCATAGGAACGATTTAAGGAAAGAGTTATACCATTCATAAAAATGTTTTGTTTAGTCTGTGTGAGTCAAACATACCTGGTTTGTATTAAGAATATGTCCATGATATGATGTTATACTTCAATCTCAACACACTCTTTGAACTACCTGAGGTAAGATATTATGCTGTCGTGTCACATTGTTTAAGGGTTCAGTCATGTATATGTGACACATTAGATCAAGCACAATATTACTCTGCACCTGTTTAGTTTACAGTTATCACGTGTTCAGCTACTACTATTGACGTAAATGTTCATGATGCCACAGAGTGGAAATACGGGTCGGATTAGCAAGGTACATATCAGGCACACAACAATAATAATAAATATTGCTTGTACAAATGTAGCAATATAACACGGTATTTTGACAATGAAAAGTTAATGCGGGTGTCTTTGTGACGCTCTGAAAACTCAACTAAATACAAACCTATATATTTGTCTTAATCAAATACTCACTTTAATCGTTCATACTGCACTATCTAAAATATGTTGCTTCCAAGATTAAAACAATGAATTTAGATCATGTGTTTGTTTTCTGTAAATCTGGATGTTTTGTCCAAAACCCCTTTCCGATTTGAAATTCGACACAACAAAATTTGTATGTTGGATAGTAAATGTCTACACAAATGGTCCAGAAGTCATTTCCTATCTCTCACAAGATTGTAATGAACAATATTTAAACTGAAATTGGCATGTAACTAGTTTTGCATTCCTATCGCGATGATGATATCATAATTACACTTAGGTTCAAAACTGTTATACATACACATTGGGAGCGGATGGTTAATTACTTGGTACTGGATATTACGTAATTTTAATTTAGATGCAGGTGACCTTAACGTCTTCTTAGCATCGAATCCATGAAACAGATTTAAATCTTTTCAAAATATTTAAATGTTTCGACATTGTCGTACATAAAAATATACATTGATCCAAACTCCCCCAAAACCAATGCTAGGAAATATTGTTTCTAAGGATGCTTCGGTCACATTTAACATAAACTTTTAGAAATGTGACACCAGAGAGTTTAGAAATTATCTTCTTTACACAGCCATTTATGGAATTGAGATTGTTTTTATTTTAAAGTTTTTCAAAACGGTCAATATCCTTCCACTACTATATGTTACTAAATTTAATTCAAAATGTCGCCTATCATTTATAAATAAGCCGTTATACGCCAGATCTTGTAATTGGTCCAATATAATTGACCCTGGTAAATACATTTACACCGGTCTTTCGATTTGCTGATGATGCTATTTTCTTTCAGACACTGTGCAGTGGTTCGTCAACCTTGATTACATCTTCATGAGCTCAATAAACTATGGTTTCTGTTTCATACCTCATTTTTGTATTACCTGGGCAGGTTATTCTTCTCGATCCACTTGTTCATGTCATTAAGTGTCCAATTCCTCAGTTCAGATACAGAAGTTTGTGATCTGGAGCTTGAATCATCTTTGGCTGCAGTAGTGTCTTGAACCTATGAAGACGATCGAAATTTGAACTCAAAAAACTATTTGTCATATTTCATCATAGGACAAACATGTAACATCACAATACTGTCATGATAAATATATATGTTTAATCACCCGTAACAGGGCCGAAAATAATGAGCACTGGTCAAGAAAGTAGGTACATTAGGACCCACAAATCATTAAATTGTGAAGTTTAAATATAGTTCAAAGGGGTTGAATTATACACACACACACACACACAGACACACACACACACACACACATATATATATATATATATATATATATATATATATATATATATATATATATACTTATATCAACTTATATATATATATATATATATGTATGTATTGTGTGTGTGTCTTCAATAATGTGTGTTGTGTGTGTGTGTGTGTGTGTGTAATCTAATCTAATGTCTGTGGTGTGCTTAATTCAAGATTGTCTTTGTTTGACCATTGGATCAATTCAATAGATCAATAGCTACCGAAGAACATTTAGACACGACATTGCATTTCTTCTAGAAATAACGTTTTATTATAAAGCACTTTGAGTTTTGTGAAAAATAACGCAGGTATTTGTTTGTGTTTCAAACATACTGTTGCATTTTACCAGATGTAAAGTGCAGTTTCAAATGTGTAATTCCTGCATGGATCATGTTCTGAATCAACTATATAAGAAGGTATATGTGATTATATTTTGAACTCTATATTGCAGAAGTTTAGGACCTGAGTAGTTCTGGGATTAGAATGTGTAGACAAAGTGTGATAGGAATGGAGTTAAGAAGCAGGAGATCAACGTTTAACTTATGGCATACATACAAGCGGTTTCAAACTCAGATAAACATAGACCTATACATAAACGATACACATGGTATCAAAGCAGTCCGTCATGTAAAAACCTTTATCAGGCACTAAACATCAATACTGACGCTTTTGTATCATCTGAGGATTAATAAATTCTTGACGGAATTATGTCCGAAGATCAATAACCTGACTCTCAGACCTAATAACTAAATGACATAGCATTTGCCAATGTTACTTGGTTTAGTAAGGTAGGTAATATGGAGCGGTGGATCTTCAACAAGGATATAACTTCAAGTGCTTTATTGCAGATGATCTTTGTAAAATTTGGCTAGTTCTCTGGAAAGATTGTTTATAGATCGGTTTCTTAAAACTTTCAGTTGTGATACCATATGGCTATATTTGATAATAGATAGGCAACGTTTGCGCAAATGTAAATTATTGATACTATAATGCAGTCTGTACCATTTGATTCAATCCATTTTGCGTTGAAGTAGAATTCGTAACATGTATGTTTAAATTTTGACTAACTGCAGCAATATATGATACATGAGCAGTATAGTTTTGGATAGATTTACAAAGGATTTGACAACAATATTGTCAGCACTACTTTTACGCACAAAGTACTGTAATGCCTTGGATTTGTTCGGGGTAATTTTGTTTGCAACGGCGGTCATACATAATGTCCGATTAGCATTTTTTAACAAAATCAAAATGTGCGAATGTACAGTGCTTTCTTGTATCTCTGATTTGCTATTTACATATTTCATTTTTAAACGGTCTTTCTGAATGTTTTTGCTGATTTTATTATCGGAGGGCATTATCAGGTGGTGGATGCGCATCTATATGCCAACATTAAATGCATTGTTTAAAACCTCTCACACTGTCGATTTAAGAAGGACTCATAGCAATACCATAATTATTAGTAGTCTTCAGCTGATTCATCAAATAATATCTCGAGACCTACACAAATAATTCATGTCAAATAACCTGCCGTGCTTTATCAAGACGTACAATCGTATTCCCGTTAAATAGACGCATAATTTTAAACGATGTATTGATGTTGTGCATCTGTAGAACGTCTCAAACTTTAATATTGTAACCAAACATAATGCCAATTTGTTGACATTCTAAATGCCTTGATCATTTTGTAAACAAGGCTTGCCTTTCACTGAAACTTTGAATGACATTATCTCTCTCTCTCTCTCTCTCTCTCTCTCTCTCTCTCTCTCTCTCTCTCTCTCTATATATATATATATATATATATATATATATATATATATATATAGTAGTTTTATCACTTTGAATCTTTAAGTCGCTCTCCTCCCGTCTTGACACCTCAATATGTTTCTTCCTTCTAAAAGTATCAGAAATAATGAACGTACGAACGCAATTAAATTTAACGTTCTATGTTATTGGGGTCATGTTTACTTAGAAATTACTAAAGAAGAATCATATTGGGGTTTTCTCATCAGAAGAGAATTATTTCAAAGGCAAAAACGTTAAATAACGACACGGCGAATTCTACAGAGCTATTAATAAAATATGACTAAAAATCAATATAATAATTGTTGCAATGAGAAGATGAACATGGCTATGCAGGCTGTTTCAAGAAGCAAAGATATAGGTTTGGTGTATTATATCTCTTTGGTAACCTCCGATAGTTAGTTGTGACTGCGATAGGTCGAATACTTTACCTTATCGTAACACTTATTCAACATTTTAAGTAGTTCCTGTAACTTTTGTTCGCGTGGATACTTTCCGGTGAAGTCGTAACAATAGTTCCTACCAACATAAAACCCGAGCCATCCATCTGGTTTGTAACCGTCTTCCATTAAGAGAGGAATCATCTGGATCCGTTCACCTAGACTACTGGCATAATCTGCCTCTGAAACATGCATGTGTAGTTCGTCGATGAATGCATTACCCAGGTTATGTGTGTAAACGTAATAATTATTATTTATTTAAGTGAAGGAATGGAAGAGAAAAACAGGTTCCGCATGGAGGTAAGTGGGGTTGTATGCAGTGTGTTGTAAAATTCCTTGTATTGGTATTTTTCATTTAAAATAAGCGAGTATTTGTAAAATTAGTAGTTGACTCTACGATCGCAGTTAGGAGGCTGGGATCAATTTATCATTTTGTAGATAACACAAATATGCAAAAATATTCATCATGTCCAAGTTATGTCAGGTAGGCAATGACCACAAAACAATTAAAAATATAAGCACTGTACAATGATATCGTCGGAAGAGATAAAGGTGTGTATTGATGCTGTTTAATGGCTCTTAAATTATCCTAGACAAATTATGTATCGGCGGAATATTGATCATCCATGAACTGAAACAAACATAATATATCACCTTTTAGCTATTTAAAACATGTTTATTAACGTAGTTTTTTTCACAATCCGTTACGGTACAAGTTGAGAAAGAAATACTATGCTCATCTATTATCTTTCTATTATTTACAAAATATGTTAGTTGGAGCGGCTGCTAAAATATTAAAAGAAGTTTTACCAATAGTTAGGCGTACATATCACCAAGAAAACTGAGCCAGTACAATTTAAATATGTCTTTGTTGGAGTGATTATCTTACATAGTGGTCATAAATGGAGGCAACCAACAGTTTCAGAAACATATATATAACTGGCATATTGCTTCCAAAATCAAATAAACACAACTATATTATAAATCCACGAACGAGCTATTGATTAAAGAAATGTATTGGGAAAGACGTAAATAATAGAAACGATATTCTTCGCTTTGGTCCTCTTAGCAGAGACTTGATTGAGTTATTTAGCACTTAACCAGCTGTTGATTATAGCCAGATGTGTGAGTAAACAGAGGATTGCGAAACAATATCTCCCTGTGTTGACAAAAATATAAGGGAACGCAACACGCGTCCTAGATCTTATCTGAGGGACATCATGTGATACATGATACAAAAATGACTTATGAAGTTAAAGGGAACATTATCACAAATCACAAAATCGAACATTAAAGTTACATCTAGGAATGTAGAAGTATGTGTGATCTGCTCACCACCCTAGATACATGCCCTTATGTAAAAATAATCCAATTTGTATATAACAATCATTATCTGAAGGCATCACTATACTAATCAAGTTCCTAATATAATCTCCTTTGCCGCATTGTCAATGAAATCCAGTAATTAATATGTAATCAGATGCGCCAAGGCCATCGTACCTATGCTAGGCACTTAGCTGCACATAACACATCAAACAAATTGCATCGGTTATTTTGTATATCCTAGAAGTAGTTTTATTTGTGATCCTAGCAAACTCCAAGAGGCTGAACGTAATAAACATTGTATTTTCTGTTAAGACGTTAATGTTAATATTCTTCATTTCTTATCTAATACACAAAACACAAAACCACGGAAAGATGTGCATTATGTAATGAAATGCATCGGTATTGAAATGTGAAAAAGTTTTAGATTTATACAAAGTCGTAAAAACTTTAAAGAAAATTCAGTCAGAAAAATATGTCCTTGACAGACCTTTAGTTAAAGAACTAACACATTATCTGACGTATGAAAAGAGACTGGCGAGACAAGAAAAGGAAAAGATGATATTAGCTATAAAGAATGTGCTTAAACATAGATTCTTTATCTAATGACGTGAATAAATTGCACAGTATGAGATGATGACCACAAAAAATACCAAAATAATGCTTACAAATATCAATAGAGAATAATCTCATATATAGATACATTAGAGGGTGACAATAAAAAGAAAAGTTTGGAAGATTATGAAAGTGTGCAATCTGAAATGGAATAGTTCCAAACTTAAATATACATTTAAATGAAACATAATGATCAAGAGATTGAAAAGCTATTACATTTATATTAGCGCGAGCATTACTGCCTTAAAGAACAATGTAGCAGTTAGCATTTAAACCTTCACAAAGTTCCTGAAGAAGAATGATTTCTCAGACAACAAAACAACTACTAAGAAGACAAACAACATAATTATTCGCGAGAACAGAACTAGAACTAATGATTTATATAATACTCATTTAACGACAAAAATAATTTCATAAAGGATCAGCAATAATGGGCTTTTAAATGAGTCTACGTATAGACTACAGCTCAAAGTAACGACAATGAAGAACAATAAAATGTATAACTCTTTACCAGCAAGACGAGACATTGCAGGGTATTTAACATCTTAATCCGACAAATAGTTTGTTTACATATGCTTCCTGTCGTATAAGAACTAAACAAATTGTATAAATTGAAATATCTAAGTTGGAGGTTCAAGTCTTTATTGTTCCCGGGAGATTTTCGTGTCGTTTGCGTAAATGTGATAGTTGATGTTCTCAATCCAATGGCAGACAATATAAAAAGAATGCTGTTTAAGGACATGACACTGTCTTAGATTATTGCTATTTTGTGTCACGTTGAATGACAGCAGAACGCATGTGACATGCAAACTACTTGTGTTGACGCTATCAATATGAACATTAGGACAGGGCAAGGAATCATTAACGATACATTGTGATTCTTGAGTTCGTGCGCGGTAATACACACTGTACTGTATACAAGACATTCCGTTCATACTATACGGCAAGAACATTCTGAATAACATTTGACTTCAAAATGCTGAACAATTACTATCATTTGAATTGTTATGCTGGTCCACTTGGTTTGAGATTTACCATCATATTGGCTAAGCCTCAGAAGTTGCAGAAAACGACTTTCATGACAGTAAATTGAAAACAAATATTTGTTTATAGTATGATCAGATTTTTTAGATTATATGGTTTCATAAATTTATTACAGATACAGGAATGATATTTGTTTTCTATGCAGCTTCATGACTGTGGAGAAATTGTTGATCCGGTAGCTAATACTGTTATTCGATAATTTAAGGAACTTTTTGTTCAAACTCGTCATCGTCCTTGTGTCCTAAAATGTTATCCTGTTTAAAATTTTAACTAAAGGTCCTGATCAAATAGAATGATTCGCTTTATTTTAAATAGTCTTTGTTCCAGCGGAACACACAACTTCAAAATTACGACAATAGATGATGTATTTATGTGTATGTATCAAAGTTTATAACAATATAGGTGCTGAGGATTGGATGTATTTGCAATTGCCAAACACTTGTTCCGTACTGGTGATCAACCAACAATATTTGTTCACACTTGTATTTGTGATTTAAAAGATTAGTCTAAATTAGTTTTCTCTAAAAAAGACAGGATTCTGGTCTACAAGACATGAAATCTATATATCTATATATCATCTATATATCATCAGTCAAACGATATCAAATTTGACCCATACGGAAGAAAGAATTGGCTATGTTTTTGACCTTACAAATAGTACATATATTGTTATGTTACTAAGGCTCGTCCAAAGTAACAAGGAAATGAGTGAAGCCAACAACCTTTCTAAATTTAACAAAATGATTTATTTCCCTAGAAAACAAGGTAAAAGTATGAAAAAGGACATAAAGTTTGTGAATATAATCCAAACATCAATCCTGGAATTTAAAAACATAAGTCCTATCACTAAAAAGTTCTAAATGAATCGAAGTTGGAATCCCGGCGATGTGCCAAGATGGAGGACGATGACGTCAGATGAAGTCGTTGTACTGATGTCAACAGTTCTTCCTTGAATCACAACTTATAATGTTCCAGTTTAGAATTCCAGAATAAATTTCCATTAAATATCTTTGTCCAAGAATTTTGAAGAAGAAGAGCACTTGTATGTTTTCTAGGGTGAATAAATTATTAAATCCAAAATATTAGAAGAATTTTAAATCAACTGGCATCAACATTAAGCACAAACATCTTGAACTCTAAAGGTGCAGAATACAACTGACTCAAATTCACTGAGAACGAGTATTTATGCCCAACTAAAAACGCAATTTCAAACCCAAGTGATGGGTCACGTGATCACTCTGTGCTACAGCACAGTAAAAAAAGTGTCAATTAGCACGTAGGCTACTATACCTTTAACTAATAATCAAATATTCCCACACTGGAAATGAATAATAAAAAAGCTGTTTACAACAGAGCCAACACGTAAGCTGAACATGACCTTGGTAATGACCAGTCATTTTCACTCTTTGTTTACCAATCTCTGAAACAAGGTCAGCTAAAAATAAAATTAAGCAATACTTTCGCGTTATAATCAGGCTAAAAGAACCGAACTGAATTTACTGGGAAAAATGTCAAATCCAGTAAACATTTATCATTATAATAAAATGTAATGAAGCAAAACTAAAAGAAAAAGAAATTTAAACTAACACAAATAATTTAATTACATATACGTAACAATCTATATATATAATGGACTAATAATATCAGTAGTTTTTCAAACAAAATACTCGAGTTTTGTGAATCCTATATTTGACATGTGATCTAAATGAATGCAGTTTAGATGCTAATAAGAGAGTAAATTGTTTTTATATCGTACCCTGTCTGCAGTTACTACTGTTCTTGTACCACCTTGAGCAGCAGAATAGAAATACATGAGCTGATTCTATAGCCGCTGCCATGGTCTGCGACACTGATCCGCCCATATTTCCAATATCCATCCACACCCGATAACCGTTGGCTACTAACTGGTCCCTTATCCACTGAGCTATTTCTCGATGGTTTCTGTTGTAGCTGATCATGACATGACCTTTGTTACTGTGTACATCGGCTTTCTTATGGCTCTTCTCTACTACGTCAGAAGCGTCAGGCACATTTCGTTCCTTCAATACATCTAATTAAAAATGTACTCGAAATGTTGCTTTTGTTCCTAGTTAGAATATTTAAAAATATTCTCGCACAAAAATTATAATATCCAAGTTTATTTTAATATACTAATAAAAATGAATTACTTCTGTTAATTCCGAAATAGGATCGTTAAATATTTGTTCAAGAATTGATTGCGATGTCACAGATGTTATTTGCATCGATTAAGCAGCTGGTTTAAAATTATCCAATTCGTGCGCCAAAAATGATGCAGTTGGGACAAGATCAACAAACATTCACTGCAATCATATATTACATAATAGCTTCCCACGAACGAGTTAAAACAACTGGACCCTTTAATTCATACCTCTGTCTCTTACTTTGATAAATATTTTGATTTTTGGGAAAACAAACGACTTGAATCTAATTCAGGAATTGCTATATTATTAAAACAGTGTCTATAAGCAAAACGTACTTAAATTTTTGTAGGCTTCATCCTGCTTCAGTTCGTTCCTAAAGATCCACAGAGTACCCTGGGTGGCTTTTTGGATGTAATCGAGACTTTTTGTGAGATCCAAAAGCATGCTAACAATGTTCAAAGTCTTGTCCTGCAACATCATCTTTTGGTTCTCCTTGTCAAATGCCAGAGCCCAAATCGCTCCTACCGCCTCTGAGTGATACAATGAAGAAAATATGTTACTGAATTTGTTTTGATCTAATCTCGAATAGAGCTGTTTCCTTGAAGCAAAATATATTGCCATTTTAAGGATAACTCAACAGTTAAAACCAAGGCACAAAATTTGTAAACATTGATCTATAATTTGTTTGTATTTGAAGTTAACTGCTACAATACTCTGAGGACTGTTATACAAGTTCAGATTTTTAGTTAGCCATTCAAAGTATCGGAAATATACATAGATATGGAAGTGTTTTTAAGTTCTAATCAAATGGTCCAATGTGAGTTCTCCAAAGAAAAGAAAGAACTATCATCCTATGGCTTAAGCGCCCTTATCATTACGTCTGCATGGCGAACTCAGTATAGTAGTGGCTGATGCTTTGTTTTTATAAAACGCTGATAGACTAAGAATGTATTTACTGTGTTGAGCAATATATATATATATATATATATATATATATATATATATATATATATATATATATATATATATATATATACTATATACTCTATATATATATATATATATATATATATATATATAACATTAATATTTTATGTCAGAGCTGAAAAGCAAAATTATCTTTAATATGTTGACATCAAATAATATAAAAAATTATTTAATGTTTCTTATTTGTGTTAAAAATTCTTGGTATAAAAGTTCTATTGCACTAAATTGAAACATAAGCTCGATGCTAATCTCATAATATATTAATTTACTTGTAGGTCAGAACAATATCCGCACCAAAAATCCTTAATATGGTGAGTATACAATTGAATTGATAGATACTGTTAACCGTCACTTCAAGAAACAAATCTTGATTTAAATTATAATTCGGATTTGTTCCAGTGAGCTCGATAGAAGATGCAATATAATAGTGAACGTATCTTACCTTTCTGTTCATCAAGAGTTCCACCTCTAGCCAATTCAGCCAAGTGATGCAAACATCCTACCGCTGCAAGCGTACTCTTGATGTTCTCATTTCTGGCCAGGACTCGAATTACTGAAAATAAAATTGCATTTGTGAATTGAATGCCACTTTCCATGCTATTTACTATTTTTTGGGATGGTGGTGGTGGGGATTCTTAATTTGATACTGATGTGAACAACCACGAATTTATTGTAGTAACGTTACATAAGTGCTTTCAACTGACTCCAAGTGAATATCGATCAAAAACAAATTATATTGAATGTCTTTTATGATGAATCAGGCACTGCATTTGTTACCGAATATATTTTAAGATTCTATCGTCTTCAAATAAATAATGGAAGAAAGGAAAACCAACAGGTTTGTAAAATTCAACAAATGAATTATTTCCCTAGAAGACAAAGTGAAAACATAAAAAGAACTTGGAGTATTGCGAAACAAATAGTAACGCTCCAAACAATTCAACCACCAGTCCTAATGAATGCAGGTCTAACTGAATTCCAGTGGTATTCGAAATATCCAGCGCTGAGTGTTTTGATGTGTCTGTAGTGGCCTGTGACGTGGGGATGTGCTAACTGTCTTTTGATGAATTACAATAATATAACCCAAGATGCCACCGTTTGAATTCATCATAAATCCAAGTTAATATTTCAGTACACGAATATTCCTAAAGAGCAATTTGTGTTTCCAGTGAATATTTTTTGAATAAATACTTCCACCGAAATCAAAGTCTGAATTAAATAATATAAATAATTTGATTGCGATATTATAGTAAGAATGAATAATTTCTCAAGTAAACAAGATCTTAAAGCCCTCTACTTGACCTAGGTCGCAATTACCATTTTCTGGAAATACTCTAACTTAATGGAATTTCCCATTCTAGAACATTCAAAGTTGTCAAAAAGAAAAAAATTGTTATTAAAGTTATAATAAATAATATGGTAAACATCAGGTAGGTTAGGCATTTTTATGGTGAATTCCAGAAGCCTAAACCTAGACCCAGATAAACATGTTTACTTCTACTGATAAGGATTCTAATATCTAACGTACTCTCACTTAAAAGTTTTAGCATTGTTACGACCCTGTAGTTAAATTACATATGTGTTAAAATTTAAATTCTTATAATTCTTTGTTTCATTTTTATTTTATTTTTATATCACTAAAAGTTATTATTATTATGGTGATGATTATGTTAGCAAGGTCTAATAGTATGTTAGAAATATCGTATTTATTTAAAACGTAAATGTTACTCGTGTAAGCACGATTTTTGCATGACGGATTTTCGTATCAAGTAAACAGTGAGAAAGAGCTATGTAAATGATTGGCTGTGACCACGTTATTTCAAAATAATACTTGTTTACGCATTGTAGTGATTTCGAAATCACACGTGTTATTCATGCGTGTGTACATGTAATGACGCATTAGCTTGTTTTAAATGCTCAGTTACCTGTAAGAAATTTTTGGTCAGAGTCGTAATCGTAGTCAGTCGTGGTTCAGAGTCACATCATAACATCTTACAGAGTTTATAATACCTTAAGAAAGATATTTCTGTGCTGGAAAGAGTTGCGCATTCGTACGAGGAACAACATGTGTGTTGTTAGTGGTGGTAGCTGTACTTTATCTACTTTCTAAATAATTATTTTCCCTGGAGAACAACACTACTGGCTTTGGACAAAGACATTTGATGAAATTACTTCTAAATCGGAACAGAACAATACAAATTGTGCTTCACAGTCAAAATTCTGGACATTCTGTGTTAGCTTTCGTCTGACGTCATCATCCGCCATCTTGGATCGGAACTGAGATTCAGACTGTATCAATTTAGAACTGTTTATTCACAGGACTTATGTGTTTTCACAAATTTATAACAATTTTTTGGATCTTCTTCGTAAATCGTAAGCCTTGTTTCACATATTTACCTTTTCTCCGTGTTTTCTAGGGAAATAAATTAATTTTGTTAAAATTTACAAAGCTTGTTGTCTTCACTCTTTCTTTGTGTTACATTGAACGAGCCGATACGTAACAGCATCATATTATTTGTTCGCAAAATAAAAGCAACATCCGTGTCTCTGATCAGGAACACAGTGGTTTTGATTTTAGATAAGGATAAGTCCAAAATACAATTATACATAACTATAAGGACGGAGAAAAGCAAACCAAATAAATACAAATTTAATATACATAGCACCTCCGCACAGAAAAATAAAACTTTACACATAAAAGTTTGCTTTTGAGTATCAGTCAAATATACATGTGATAAAAAATTACAGAAGTCAAAATCGTATGAATGACACAAAACATATTTGAAATAATACAATACTTTACACACATGAAGGAGCATCTGCTATAAGATTAATTTCCCTTGATGTGTCTCGTGTCAAAGTTGTATTTCTACAGCATCAAGCTCCACGTTATTACTCTCTGATTTTTGTTTTTCATCTTGCTAATCAAAGTAAGTGGGTTGTGATCACTAAATACAATAATCGGAGAAGGAGCTAAACTATTATACCCTCAAAAGTGTTGGAAGGCCAATATCGAAGTCAAACATTCCTTCTCGATTATTGAATAATTTCTCTTGTCCATATTTAATATTTTTTTTTATAAAAGCAGCACACTGGATGATCTTGTATTCTTGAGTTAATACTGCACCAATCCAAACATCACTTGCATCAATAAACATTTTAAATGACTGACTGAAACTTAAAGCTGAAACTACTTTTGCACTGTTAAGTATGGCTTTAAGTTTTCAAATGCCTCCTGACATTTTTGCAGACCAAAGAAACTTGTTTTGTTTTGCTCAACAAATTGTTGTCAGTAATTATGGAAAAATTGAAACAAAGTTTCCGATAATATCCGGCCATACTTAAAAATCGCATCAGTTGATTTATACTGATAGGAATTCAGAGATATCCTTGACCTTAACCTCCTTAGTTTTAACTTGTCCGTGTCCCGCAATGTCATAGAAATGCACACGAGCACGGCAAAAATCACTTTTATTTAAATTAATTGTCAAATCTGCATCATTAAGTCTATTGAAGAATTTTCGAATCGCCCCCGAATCATGTTTCCAGGTGTCGTTGTAGATGATGACATCACCAATGGAAGCGTCGTAATTATTTTTGACAAATGTAATCGTGTTCATTAAATCCTAAAAGGCGTTATTTTATATTGATCCATTACGTCTGGAGTTAGAGAGGCATCATTTTGTATGGATGTTGTTGTTGTGGAATCTAGAATTTCAAGATCATGGTACAATTTATTCTTGTTGGAATATCTAAAAACAAGAGCTCTTATTAAAATAATAGCTGTTTTAGTTCACTCTTTTCTTGTAGCAGTAGATGTGAAAGTTTCTGGTCCAGTTTATTTCATGTTGCAACGTTGTTTTTCCTTTCGCACCTCAAGAGTATTGATGACATAATTTAAATCACTTACCTTCTTTTCAGTTGTGTATAGACCATAGTACTTAAGCTGAAGAGGAGCTTGAAGTAAGGACAAGAGAGACAGAACTTTATCACCAGGCTGAACACTTTCCCGTGTACTTTTGTCATAACTTAATTTCGTTTTTGACTTAGTAGAGTGAATATTAGTTCTTGCAACTGCAAACACCTTTGACAACTTATATTTTAAACTAGAAATGTGGTCAAGAAGATTAATTTCAGAATCTTTATATGAATGAAGTGTCTCTTTAATAACTTCAATAGTCCATTGGCAGTATCCCAAAAACTAGTTCAAAGTTACTAAATCCGAACGATTTTAGAACTGATTCCCTTCCAGCAAACAGCAGTAGTTGAACACATTCGTCCCAATCTTTTCTAGTAAGAAAATTCTATGACAGGGTCATATCTTTCAAACTTTTATGAAATCATTATAAAACCACTTCTCTTTCAGGCCAATGGGTAGAAGACTTAAATTGTTGCATGACTACTTCATGCATAACGTACTGAAAACTTCCATATATAAAATTTGCCCGCTAATTAGATTTGGAGAGGCCAAATTGTATTTTAAAAAATTATGGTCAACAATTATTAGTTGCCTTACATGGTCTTAAGCAAGGGGCCCACAAATTATACCTAAATGGTTCGTCAAATGCTGCAGATGAGTCTTAGGTATCTTCTACTTGGGCTTTCCCATCACTTGACAATGTGACATGATCTACAGTATCTACAACGCACTGACTCCAATATGACCAACCAAAGGAGTTTCATGGGCTATAATACGAATTTCCTGTCTGTATAACGTAGGAACTATAATCTGATAGATCACTCACCACTTGTCACCAGCGGGTACCCCACACGGTCACCAATTTCTAATAAAGACCCATTTCTTAACAAAATAACAAATAGGTTCTTCCGTGGAATTAGTTTCGCTAATAACCCTCTGCATCTGGACCTTGTTTCTATTCGATAATGAGTGATTGTCGTTTGTTACCGTGATTAGTGTAAAGAGAATGAGTAGAAAGAAGAGGATCACTATGATTTTTGCATATATTGATCCATACCAGGAGCAAAGTGACCTCTTCAAAAGCCTGAGCATTAAATTATCAGCTAAAATAATACTTTTCTGTTCAACATCATCCTCAAGAGCTTTCCTTGCCATAGCTCTAGTTAGTGCACAAGCTGGTTATAAATCAGGGGGTTCTTTATCAATAGAATCGACTTTCTGATCCAAATAAGGCTTGTCAGTTACACGTGGATTAACCGCAATCTTATCTCCAGCTAGGCCATTGCCTAGTAATAAATGAATACCCTCGATGGGTAAAGGGGAAAGACGCCATTGTTCCGACTGTCACTGGTCCTGAGACTAAGTCAGATGACAAATATACAAAATGGAGAGGAACATTAACAAAGTCGAAATCTACACCCTGAATAAGAATAATTTCTTTAGAAGAAGACTTCTCAGAGAAAGGCAAAGTACCTGATAATAACAAATTATGTGGAACTCCTCTGTCTTTTAAACTTTTAATAGGGATATCATTGGAAGAATCGTACAGAAGTGATAGAGAACCTTTCAAGATGAATGGTTCATAATTCTCAATAACAACATCATCTTGGGTTTTGTTAGATCCAAAAAGTATATTGCTTTCAATACATCACCATGACACTGACGTCTTAGAAATGAGTGCATTTAGAATATTTCTGTATTAGTTCTGTTGTTTAGTTACAATAAATAACAATCAAAATTTTGAGTGCCGTTCCTCTTCTGATATGAACACGTAGGAAGAGATAATGTTTTCTGATCGGTCTTAACAGAAACTTGATTCCTCCAAGTTGTGCCAGTTTGAGATTTATAAGTGTTTGTATGAGACTGAAATGGCTTCTTGACAATAAACTGGTGAGTGGAAGACTACGGACAAAAAAAAATTTGAGTCATGAAATAATCGTCAGCTGTAAAAATGGCATTTTCTAAGGTTTTGACCTTTTGCACATCAAAATAGGTGTTATGGTCACCGTGGACATAATTCTGTAATTCTTGAATTAGTATGAGTTTCGTGAGTATATCGTGGTCTTGACAAATATTCTTGGCTGAGCACCACCTATCAAATAATTGCTATTTATTTCTTGCCAATTAAACATGGGTCTGTACAGTTACGTTCTTCTTAAATCTATTTTCGATATGCCTCAGATACCAACTCATAACCCTTCAAGATAGATTCCATAACCATATCATAACCAGTACTTTGTTGTACTGACAGTGAAATATAGATTTCACGCGCCTTGCCAATAACTATACTTTGCGATAATGGAACGCAATGCTCTCTTAGGCATTACAAATTTTGAGTATTGTTTAGAAAGTGAGGAAAATATTTATCTATTTCTTATTCTCCTAAAAGTTGTTACTAACCAAATATTTATAGTAACATCAATGCCTGAATTTGGGTATAAAGGTTTGGAGTGCCTTCCACTTGCAGGTTCTAATTCTTTTAATCTAAATTGAAATTTTCATTCTTCTTTTTCTTCTTTCTCTCTGCATGTATATTTCTCTATCTCTTCGTTTTGTCTTTGAATTTGCCTTAGCTTATCTATTTTTGTTCTTTCTCTCTCCCTTTCCTCTTTCTGCAATTGCATTTGTCGTTCTGCAACTGCATTTGTCTCACTTTTTTGTCTTTTTCTAATTGCAATTGTTTTGCAACTCTACCCTTCTTAATTCTATTTCCGTATTGTGCTTTAATTTCAGTGATATTACTTTTATGTCAGTGCCCGATACAGACTTACTAATTAAACCTAAAGAACTCCTATCCAGAAAGTTCTTTTCTACCAGATATTGGACCAAAATATTTTTCTTTCTTGCTTTCAGGCCCGGCCCTAGGGCAAGGCGAACGAGGTAACCGCACTGAGTCCCGCTCTTCTCCGCAATGCAGTGATTTTGCTTGGGGCCCCGCGCTCATCGCTTTCTGCCTTGGGCCCCGAATGCAGCCTTGGGCCCCACACATCCCAGGGCCGGGCCTGCTTGCTTTAATAAAGAAGCATTCGCCTCAGAAAGGTCATAGTTTCTGGCAAGCTGGAGCAATTAACAATTTTTCAAGGACATTTCCTGGATAGAATAAAAAATTAGTTCTCCACATTGTGAAAGCTTTTGTGCTTTCATTAAGATAAATCAAAATTTGTGAACAATGATTTAATATTTTAGAGAATTCGTATCCAGGACGAACCCCAATATTCTACTACGAATATATGGTCTTAACCTAATTATTTTCTACAGTTTTGTAAAATTCAACAAATAATTTATTTCCCTAGAATGTAAAGTGAAAATTTAAAAAGAACGCACAGCATTGTGAATGAAATCCCAAGTAGTCCAAAACACTCTGTCACCCGAACTAACGAGAAAAGTTCTAATTAAACTCCTGTGGTGTGAGAAATAAGATTCAGCATTGAAGGCATTGAGCCTGTAGTAGAATGTGGCAAGGATATGTGCTAACAATATTTTGATCAATCACAATAATATAACACAGGATGTCCTTTTCTGAATTCACTATATTTCCAAGTTAATGGTTCTGTCCAAGATTATTATTAAAGAACACTTTGTATTTCCAACTAAACAATAATTTGAATAAATAATTGCACCCAAATCAAAATATGAAGAAAAAAAAAACGAATACAAATGATTTTGCGTATGATGTTATTTCAATTCTGAGTAATTTCTCAAGTAAACGAGATTATAAAGCCTTCTACTTGACCTAGGTCGCAATTACCATTTTCTGGATATACTCAGACTTAATGGAAATTTCTATTCTAGAACATTCAAAGTTCTCAACAAAACAAAATCTCTTACTAAAATAATAATAAAGAACGTGGCAAACATCAGGCAAGCTAGGTATTTTTATAGGGAAATTCCGATATCCTTGAGCAAGACCCAGATAAATGTTTACTACTATTTATAATGAGCCTTCTAATTGATCTGCTCTCACATAGAAATATTAACTTTGTTTTATTTGTTTACAAAATAAAAACAACATTAGTGTCTCTATTCAGGAATATTGTCCTTGATTTTGGACAAGGTCAAGTTAAAGTACAATTACATATAACTAATACTGATGGAGAAGAAAAACAGATCTGGCAGAT
>JAECUM010002266.1:0-18042 GCA_016617855.1 Megalonaias nervosa
ATTTTGCTTTTGTCATCTCTTCTTTTACCGCATGCAGTTTTTTAAATATTAGTCCGCCAAAGTTTGTATCTTTGTGTATCATTAGTCCTTCGTTTTTAATAATCTCTAAAGATAATGAAAATTACTTGCCATTTATGTATTCATAAATTGGATATATATTGAATTGGATGTAAGTACGAGACCTTAAATAGTTGTGGTATTCTTTTCCGCTAGTGTGTGCGACGGCACTTCCCTCAAAGCAAGAGTGTGATTCAATACAAAAGAAAGACAAATTTTAATAAAATTGTAAACTGATCAGGCAAGATATGTGAGCAGCTGCATATCATAGAAGAACGTACTTCGTTCAGTTCTTTTTCATGTTACGAGTGTCAGTAATCGCGAATGTTAAGGTATAACACAACATGCATCGTAATGATGAATATGATATGTATACATGTATATATTCGACGTGCTTTTCTACACTGGATTCTACGGTGTGTCAAATAGACCACGTATAGTCAAAGAATTGACACTTTTTTCTACAATTAGTTATATTCATATTTATTGTTATTTAGTGACATTTTTCTGCATTTGTGAACCACTCCGATGGCGTAAGTGGTTAGAACGTCCGCTTCGGATGCGGACAGTTGCTGGTACGAATCCCGACCGGGTCACATATAAATGGTACTAGCAGCTGCATCGCTTGGCGCTTAGCATTAAGAGGTTAGCGTTAGGACTGGTCGGACTGATGACAGGATAATATGACTGGCTGGGACATAATGCTTCACGTCTGCGGTATGATGTCCCACTGCTAGACATCACTATAAATGCCACTCTCCAGGCTTTGTAGCGATATGACTACAATCGTTAAACCTACGTCAAAAAAACAAAAGCACAAAAGCACACTGTATTTGTGATCAATAGTTATTTATGTTGTTTTGTGTAAGACATTTGAACACTGGGTAAATTAGTTTTATCTGTGTGTAGTGTAGTCATCTGCAAAAACATTGCGTGCTTTAGGACGCAGGATACAAGGAAGCAGCTTAATGTGGCTGGTGGTCCACATAAAGGGAAAAAATTAGACCAAACTCTTACATTGCCATGAACCCATTAATATGATATTAAGAAAGTGTTTCAAGATTTAAACTCAAGATTAATTAATTAACAAAGTATAGAAATCTAAATTACCAACTGCGGTAGAATAAATAGATGTACAGGATGTACAGAAAGACATGTGGGCAAAGAATATGAAAATATTCCAGACTGTTCATGGTGGGGACCATCGTAATATTTGGGACGATGATTGTGTCTTTATTACTATCAATACCAAAATACATGGAGAATTGTGTTATTGGCTCCATCATAACCTATTGCTTATTGCCAATACAGACCTTACTTTATTTATTAGGAACTTCCGTCAAGGTGGTTTAGGACTGACTAGAATCCATTTTTTTATTATTTTTTTTTTTATTTTTTTGTTTATTTATTTTTTTGTAAACAGTACGTACAGAAAAACAGTTAATGTTTATTTTATCAATTTTCTACAAAATCCACTTCTCCTTGCCACTAAATGGATTATTCGTAAGTGTCAGTGGCATTTCAGTTTTAATACATACAGACTACATATTGCTGTACACTGCATCAAAATCTGAGGACAAAAAGGTATGGAATTTGTTTTGTTATACAGGGCCAGATCCGTTCAAGTGTTTGGTGGGGTGGGTGGGTCAAAGTTTCAAATGGGCCATGGCATTCCTCGAATGGGCACCAAAGTGAAAGTCTATGCATCTATTTACTCAAAATGTGTATAATACTTTTAGCCGCGGGGGGGGGGGGGGAGGAGGAGGGAAGGGCAGGAAAATCCAGACACCCACCAACCCCATATCCGATCCGGCCCTGATTATAAGTTATTCTTTCACACTCTCACTGCTAAATGTTGCAGCATACTTTATTGAAAGAAATGGGTCATCACTAGTACCATTATCTGTAGTCCTTTCTTAACAATTAGAGTACCAGCCTCACACCCACCTGTACTGAATTATTCATTGCCAATGGCCCTTAATGTTCGGGTGATACAACTGAAACACTTGCTCAAAATCCCCATAACACGAACGTTTCTTAGTTGTGTTAGAAGAACTCTCCGCATATAGAACACAGGATGTTCTTATTGAAAGTTTTTCTTTTTTTAACCTCTTTAATAGTCGCAAAGGCGACTTAGCTTATGAAACCTCCCGTCTCTACGGGCTTATAAGCCGAGCCAAACTGCAAACAACACCGATCCTGATCTGCCGTAGCATAATGCGCCTGCATGTCCTGGTCCATGATGTTTGTTCCACTGATTACTCTTAACAAACTGCGCAGACCCAGATCTGCCGGCGCATCATGCGCCGACATATCTATGTCTGTGGAGTTTGCAGTTGGATTCTGCTTATAAGCGAGTACATACGGTAATAAACGGTGATTGACATAGGGAAAGCGAAACTGCGTAGATACTCTATCGTGTCGATTAATATTTCCTTGCACGATATTTACAGAGCAACCTAGCGTAATTTACATCTGACAAAGAAACGACGGACACATATATAGCATATCAATTGTTTTCTACGCAAAGTGCGTAAATAGTAACAAAAGGAAGAATATCGGCAATGGTGATTTTATCTGTAAGATATGGCATTGTATATTTCATACATTAAAATCCTTCTTGGCAAAATACGAATAGGAAATGAATAATGTCCAAAAATATGTACCATATATGTCGTTAGTATTTGCAGCTGTTCTAAACGGATGAAATTTTCATTGTTTTGTTTTTTAAACTCCTTTTCATGCAGGACCTTGGCCTATCGTCTGTTGAGAATACTGCATAGATCATTTCAACTAACAGATCGGGTAATAACTTAGGTGCTTTAGAAATTATACAGCTGATATCTGCAATCCGGTTTTACTCCCATCAATGAAAAGATGTTTAATAAATTATGTATACATACACGTAATGTTCACGTAGGTTGAACACATGTGTTTGAGCAGCAAATGGAAAATGATACAGAATCTGAAAATTCCTATTCTTATAATGCTCTGAAAATGTTTCAAAATATACTGTTGGATTTGTATCAACATTATACTGTGCTTGACACTTTAAACGTCAGAGATTGTTCTTTATAAAGGTGCAATATCCTGTGCTATCTCATATTTATCCTCTAGAATGTTACGTTTACTAGGATCTGTCTCTTTGAACTGCTTCCCACCCACCCATCAAACCATGTCACGTGACTTGTCATACGGTCATTGGCAGCATTTCCAAGCTTGAGAAAAATGATCTTTTTAGTGTAGCAGACATCGGTGATCTTGTATATTTGGAAAACTTGAGGTTGTTTTGTTTGTTTTAGTTTTATGCTGAACCTACACCCAATGCATTCCATTAGGTTTGAAGATATTTATGCAGCAGCAGAGAGGGTGAATAGACAATTTTGCTGGAGACTTTACTTACGAAAAATAAAAGTCCTACAAAGACTGAAAAATAAAGTCAATAACGCTAAACCAAATTTTCTAACTAAACGCATTTTCATACGGGGAGAAACAGACCGCGTTAACGAAATCTTGTGGGTTAGTTCGTTTTTATTACTCGTTCATTGACGTGTTTTTTCCAACGTTTATGCGACTCGTTTATGTCTGGGTCACGTACGCGTGGTCTCCCCCTCTCTGCTGCTAAATGTTATTTCTAAATAAATATAAATATTTTTTCTGAATAAAAATAAACAGCAGCGGTGACAACCGGTCTACCATTTCTCGGGTCCCTTCATTGCCAGTAAAGCCTTTATCATGAGCTCCTAAGAGTCTTTTCATTGGTGTCTTTGTTATGGCACTTTTCATTTGGAAGGCCTTTTCTTATGGCCTACAGGCACTCTTCATGGTTAAGGTCTATCTTATGACCCACAGGCACCCCATTAGGCTTATTCGTCCGACGAACATTCTTTCTGAATGTCCTTGTGTGGGGTATCCTTCAGTGTCAGGGTTACGAGCTCGTATCAGACTGCTGTTTAGACACACAGACACACCCCCAGCGAATTCCTAATGTGCGAAACGAAATATTAGAAATTCAGAGGGCTGTCTAGGTATTCCATTTCGCGGATTCCTTCATTGCCAGTAAAGCCTTTATCATGAGGTCCTAAGAGTCATTTCATTGGTGCCACAGACACTCTTCATGGTTAAGGTCTATCTTATGACCCACAGGCACCTAATGAGACTTTTTTGTCTGGCGACATTCTTTCTGAATGTCCTTGTGTGGGGTACCCTTCAGTGTCAAGGTTACGTGCTCACATCACCCTGCTGTTTATTTCAGGGGCGCCAGAGCATAGACACCACCCCACCCCCCAGCGAAACGAAATATTAGAAATTCAGAGGGCTGTCTAGGCATATCGATTTCATGTAAAAAAAAACAAACAATCAAACCCCGGGGTAAGTTCAAAACGGCACTAGCCACGTTGTTTGACGTTGACGAGGGGGACATGAAATCTCTTGGGGCTGCTTGCGCCCCCAATTATTATTAAGAAAAATTGACATCGGATCGCCACCCCCGACAATATGTCTGGTACGGGGAATCGAACCACGGGCCTCGAGTATGAGAGCCAGACGCGTTAACCACTACACTATGAGCTCCAGTTACAAATATTTGTTTGAAAAATAATCATATACTTACCTAGCAGGAAATTCCTATGCGTGATTAGTATATACTTAACAGATTCTGAATAAAATATAAATAAATCACGAAATCTACAACAATCTTACACATTTTTTGCCCTGATTAAAATATTCTGCAGTCCCGAGAACCACATGTACAGGAAATGAAATGACACGCATAGATCAATATTGATGTAGTTTGCAATCTGTTCCAGACGATATGCAGTTATATACGCAGTTATATATATATATATATATATATATATATATATATATATATATATATATATATATATATATATATATGACTGATGTTCATTCACACAGAGATATAATTGTTCCCCGTGATTTTATCACGGACTTTGTCACGGCTGAGACATCTATCAATGGAGAAAGTACTTTTTTCATAGGTATTTTCTCTAAACACAGATATAATTACTGATTCTACATGTTGTATTCCAACCCAAGCCAGTTGAAGAAAGCTGCATGGCTATATAACTGCGGTGAATCAATATTACTGTGCTGTGCAGACGATTTGAGGCAGCTGTGTATATGTCTGCTTTTCATTTGTGCAGTTAAGATACCGGCCCATGATAGATTTATTTATTCCCCGTGATTTTATCACGGACTGTGTCACAGCTGGGCTAGGGAATTGAAGTCAAAGAAGAACATTTGACTTAGAACATAACTGTATAAGTAGGAAACTATTACTTACAATGGAAAAGAACTATGCCTGTTATAATATTCTTTAACGGTTTCTTTACATTACAAATAAACACAAAACAAGGGATATAACTGCTTAATTACTCTATCGTTTACCTGACAGAGTTATTTCCTTCATGATATTGCCATTTTTCTGTAGTCTAGTAAATTTATCTATAATTTTTATGTGCGCTGAACCAACATTTGCTGTTTGTGTTTTAAATTTAGAATTGTGGGAACATCACTTATCGTTTTCACACTACGCTGATAGCATCAAGGACCAAAAATTTTATCGATACCTATACGATCCCTCGACCTAGGATCATGTAAATTTATTGTGATAAATCCGTGTGGGGTAGCTTGTGCTTTTGAAAAGAAATGTTTAAATTTAATCATGTCCATATCTCCTGAACACCAAGTTTGACGAATGTTTCGCAGAGTATGTGTATCGACTCCATTAAACACAACTAAAATATCACAGTTATCTCTGATCACTTTTGGTATTTGTGTATACCGCTGGGTAACATAAATCACCTCTGTGTTTTTTTGTCTGCCTCTGGAAAATATCCGGGCAGGATTTGATTGTTTGTCCAGCATTACATCATCGTATGCTACAAGATTGTTAATAAATCCGTCAAGGTCGTCTATGGATGGAGCTTCATCAATATCGGTAATAAAATCAATAATATTATCGCCGTTTTCATTAAACGACTTTGCATTTTCATTAAAATCCTTAAGTACTTCATAACATCTTTGATCATCCACAGATGGAGCTACTAAATATCATTTATCCCACTTGATCCATCTCATTATCAAATTAAGCAATAATTGTGTTTTGCCTGATCCAGATGGACCTATTATGATTGCTCTAATAGAATTTGGCAATGCTGGGTTATGTTTGACTAGCTCTTGTTTTCGTGTCCATGAAAAGTCAATTATATCCATATAATAAATAATATGAATTTATATTGTGTTCGATGCAGGGCAACCACCCCCACCGTTGGTGGGACCAGTGGATTAACAACAACAATAACAAAAAATAAAAGGAGTGGACTGACAGGTAAGTGTGAAAAATGTGGTACAAAAAATACAAATTTATTTCGTCTAACACAAAGACAGGCGGTGATATTGCTGCGTCGTTGGGAAAATTACCAGGGGCTCCGTGGGCAAAATATCCCGGAGAAAAACATTTACCCGGATACAATTATTGTGGTCCTGGGACTCGACTTGATATCCGACTCGATAACCAAGACCAGCCAAAACCTGGAGAGTATCCAATAAATAAGATTGATCAGGCGTGTCATGTTCATGATGTTGCGTATCGAAGCAAGGATTTACAGCAACGACATGTTGCAGATGTGAAATTGATTCATGCGTTAAATTCTATACCTGATAAATCTCTCAGAGAAAAACTTGCTAGTTTTCTAGTGAAATCTGCTATGAAGGGTAAACTAATGCTAGGGGCTGGTAATTAATCAACTGATTATTATCATAATAATGGAATCGGTTTATTATAGCCCAAGAGGATACTGGGGAGGTGAAGCAGCAATTGGTAAACTCGCTGAAGCAGCAAAAGTCTCACGTGCTGTTGCTGCAGCATGGTTAGCACGACAGGCAACATGGCAAATCTATCTACGTCCACCTAAAAAGTTCAGTACGCGTAATTTGATGTCAGCACTCCTAATAAAGTTCATCAAGCAGATATTTTGTTTTTACCACACGATGCCATTAAAACACGTGGACGTCATCAATCCGCTAGCGGATCGCGCACATACAAATACGCGTTGACTGTCATTGACTTTGCAATTAGATATAAAGAAGCAGAGCCGCTATCAACAAAAACAGCATTTGAAGTTGCATCTGCGTTTGAACGAATTTATCAACAAGGACCCTTGCAATGGCCACAGTTGTTACAAGCTGATCCTGGCAAAGAATTTCTTGGTGCAGTATCATCGCTGATGAAGCAACATAATGTTAAAATTAGACGAGGACACACTACAATTCATCGTGATCAGGCAATAGTTGAGCGATTTAATCGAACACTTGCTGAGCGGTTATTTGGATACCAGTATGCAAAGGAAATAATTCAGGTAGATACGAGATCTCGCGAATGGGTTGCAAGATTGCCAAGTGTGATAGCTGAGTTAAATAATGAAATTACTCGTGCAACGTCTATGAAACCCACTGTCGCGATCACAAAACAATATATACCTGTACAACGACGTGACTTTTAAAACAGCCAGTTTTAGGTAATGTGACTAAGATATTTATATGAACCTGGTGAACTTGAAGGGGGTAAAATTAAAGCAACTGATCCTATCTGGAGTGTGACTACACATAAAATTTCTAGCGTGGTTAGATCCACTGGTAGACCTGCAATCTACAGACTAGATTCAAATGCTCCTCAGCGTGGATTTGTACGCGAACAATTACAAGTAATTCCTGAAGACACACAATTACCACCGCGTTCACTTTTGTAAACTGGCACCAGGGCGTCCAGCGCCCCGACGTCGATTACGTTCAAGACAGGTCAGCATCACATTTTTGCGTGTGTGACCAAGACTACTATTAATTCTATCTACGATAAATTGTCTTGGATTATTATTCGAATATTCCCACAGCATATCACAGTTACAACTTGCATAATGATCATTCTGTCGTTGTTTTAGTGTTATAATAAATTCAGCATCAATATCAAAGTCGCGATTTTTTTTTTGTCACATTGTTTATAACCAGATAGTTGTTTTCTTTTTACGCCATTGCTAGCAGTTTGATTATTACTTTCTGTAAAATTCATAATAACCCTGTGTAGTTGAGATATTCTTCTGACTCGAGACAGTGCAAGATAAACTAAATTTGACCATTCGATTCTACCATCGACAATCCAAATATTTGTATCAGTAATAGTTAATCCTTGTGACGAATGAATCGTTATAGCGTATCCTACCTTCCACGATGATTTATCCATACTCAACGCGCTCTCAACAACATCAACATCAACTAAAACAATATCATTTAATACAAGATTTTGTTTCTGGACACTTTCAGTGTCTCGTCCTGGAATTTCAACTTGAATATTCTGTCGTCGAGTATCTGCTGGGCGATAACACAATGGTACAGGTAGATTTGAAAATTTTTCTTTACGTAACAGAAATAATTTCTCTTGCAATTCATCACGAGCTATTTTTCTACTCGCAACTATTAAATCATTTGGTCTCCATAAATTCCAAAAATCATTCGCAGGAGTTTCCAGAATTATTTCACGCATTATATCACATTGTATTCTATCTGGCTGTAGTCTGATTAATCTTTTAAATTCTTTCAGGGTATCATCAATAGCTCTATGATCATCGGATATCTCCTCATAATAATCCACAAACGTTTTTAACCACTCGTGCGGAGACTGCCCAACAAAAGGCGGTGGTTGACCATGATCGCCGCACATTATCACAGCAGTATTCGCTGTCAGTAACCAATCAAGAAATATTTTTAATGTTTCTAACGATACCGTACAAATTTCATCCCAGATGATAATCCGGGGTATATATTTTTCACCCATTCGCTCAGGTGTCAACGTATCTCCGCACCATCTGAAAAAAACTATGATAAGTTTGAGATTTTACTCCTCGTTCATTTATTTCTCTGGCTAGTCTGTGTGTAGGTGTCAGCACAATCATGTCCAACTACCAAGTTGTCAACGAAGTACCGTGCCGAAATAATTCAATGGCACGTGTTGTTTTTCTAGAACCTCCAGACCCATTGAGATAAACGGTTTTATGTCTGGCCACAGGATCAAACACAGATGGTGCTGATGAATTTAATATCTGATTGTCATTGCGGTAATATTTCTCCGCGATTTCAACGTCTGCAGATTCGGAATAATCAAGGATATTTTCCTGTTTTATTCTCCATGATCCCCATTCGTCGTTGCCGAGTAACGGTTCTAGCAAATGTTTGTACGCGTTATTTATGTAAAATGAATCAGTAGCAACTCTAACCGCGTAACGAGGAAATCTGTTTACCATCGATAATAAATTTATAGAAACGTAAGCAAGCATAGAAGATCTTGAATGAGTGTATTGCGGTGATTCACCATCAATGTAACTCCCAATTGTACCTAAATTTTTTCCGTTTGATAAGCAAGCATTATTCCGACTCACAAATGTGTTTTTTCCGTTGTATCAGCAATTATAAAATCTAGTTCCGCATCATCTATGATTAATCTCGTGCACAATCGTTTGTGATCATATGATCCTCCTTGAGTAAACTTACCAATTATTTTCCTACCAAGATCTTTCGATGCTTTCTCATTATTTTCTTTTCTGAATTTAGACACATTACTGATAATTTTATTTATTTCTTCTTCAGCAAGGTTAGGAAATTCGTTCCTGACATCGCTTTCTGCATCAAACTTATCTGGTTCTGGTAACCAAACTTGTTTCTGCGGACGATACGATATAATGGCTTCGTTTACGTTCAACGACACTAAAATTCCAGTATCAAGCATATATCGTAATAGTACTATTGGAGCCCAATATTTTTCTGAGAAATGTCTTCCAAACCAAACATAAATAATTGGATGCAGATCCCCGCAAAACTCAAATGACTCTATACAAGCAAATCCAGTTAAGTCAAAGTTTGGTAAGAGTCCGTTTATCGCAACTCTTGTCATGTTATGTGTGGAATGTCCAAATCTTTTAAAGTATTCAGAACATTCTCCGTATCCAAGAAAACTTCCAGGATAACACGCTACCATATCAACCGATATAACGTCGCTATAATAGTATTTAGTATTCCACAATCCGCCGTGTCCGTATTCGATACAACTGCGCTGGACATCAACGAGAAATTCCGATCTTGTAGGTGACCATGAATTTTTTCTTGAGCAAAGTGAGCAGCAACCGATGGAGCGGTGAAACAATTATTTAGCAATTGTTCGATAACATCATTATCGTTCGTGTATTGCAACGCGAGATTTTTCATTTCCTCGTGGAGAAATTCTGCAGAAAAATATTGCCATTAGGCCTTACAAACTGATCGTAGTTTACGGACTCTGAACTCTGAAATAATCACACGGATACAGGGTCACTCTTATTAATATCGTTGATAGCGTCGAATATATAATCGCTGTGAAATTTAACTGTTCTATCTCGTGGAAATATTGTTACCGCGGACGTCCATGCATGTGCATTATGATCAATAATCGTTATTGGAGCTCCTCTTGATGTATATTTTGGCGCATACAAAATCTCTCCGGTTAATGTCTTCACTGTTATTGGAAATTTTAATTTCTTTTCTAGTTTAGCGACGTCGCTGATAGACGCTCCGGTATCTTTAACTGTTTCTGCCAACGCATTTATTTGTTTGCATCTTAGATCTGTTAAACCATTTCCGCGTACCGCTTTTGAGAAATGTTCTATAACTCTCTCAGCTACGAAGTCAACGAGGACAATTTCATTGGTTTGAGATCATTAACGCTAGATTTATCATTTAGCGGATATATCGCATAAACAACTGCAGCTACAGGATACGCTCGTTCACAATATGGTTTATCAATACCAGTCAGTGTTCCTGGTTTGGATGTTTTATTTAACATAACAGTATTATTTCCAGTATGAAGCCGTACAGGGTCACGTTTGTCACGGATAATCCAAATGTCATAGTCTGTCCGCACAATAAATTTTATTCTAATAATATATCGCTCGTCATTCATTCTGACATCGACAGTATCAATAATTCTGAATGTTGACCACGTATGAGCTGCACCATCGTTGCGAAATTCTTTTTTAGTTTCACGGATACGATCAGTTATATCGCTATTTGTCAAAGCTAGATCTTCCATCGAAAAACTAAATTTAGATTTTGATAGTTTGTCAAAATAGAATCTTGCTCTCGAAGGTTCAATTGCGGACAATCTCTCAAATTCCTCCATACTATCATTAAGGCAAAATATATGTTTAATTAAGCTTTAATTATAAACATAATGATACAAGCAAATAGCAAGTGCAAGTGGTTAATGATAGGATTTTCGCTTCCTTGTAATAAATCCTGCGTAAATGAATTCTATGGTATTCACATGCAAAGCTTTCGTAGAGGGAGTCTAGGATCGAAACCGTGTTTATGATGTGTTGTTGGGGTCAGAGGAGAAACTCAGTTGTGTGTACAGTGTGGTGGTAAAAGATTCAGAGAGCTGAAACGATATTATGATAAAAAATATAATAATGAATCTCCGTTAAAAACTGCCGAAGACTACCTCGGTTGGTTTTCAAAATAACCATTTAGACAAATAATATTAGTATCTAAATGGAGCAAAATGAATTTGTGAAACGTCCAATAATTAAAAATTATGAAGCGTCTCGTGATGGTGTCATCAGACACTGTAGATTACAAAAAACAGTCGGTAATGTTGAAAATACCAGTTATCTTAGATTTCGTGCTGGAAAAAGAAAATATTACTCACACAGATTTGTATTCGAATGTTTTCATGGCCCGATCAAAGATGGATTTGTGATCGATCACATTAATTCAGACACGAAAGATAATTCTTTAGGAAATTTACGAATTATCACACAGAGTCAGAATTGTAAATTTGGAAGATCTGGTTATAATGATAAATCTCCAAGATCAGTTGTATCTGCGAATACAGAGACTGGTGAAGAAATAATTTTCCCACCATTGTATGCAGCTGGTAAATATTTTGACATTGTCTAGTCTTCAGTACAACGTGTTGCAAATAATATAACTAAATCAGCGTATTCAAAGAAATTCGAATAGAAGATCAAATTTTGGTATATACAATGAACGGAGATAACTCCGTCAAGCAAACGCTTTCTCCGTTAAAGTTATCCTGATTTATAATAATATCTCCCGCAGTCGTGTCCAAAACGTTATAGTATATATATTTATATTTTTATATTAATTCAGAAATATATTTTTATTTAAACAAATATTTATTACATAATGAATCGTGAAAATATTAATGCTATTATTGTTGCTATTAAGCAATTACAACAAGACGGTATAAAAATATCTGACGAACTTGATCCTGAAAAAATTATGCGTGATTTTGAATCATTGCAATTTCGAAAATCCGAAAATAGATATATGCTACCCTCCGATTATAGATTCATAAAGCACATCCAGCAGGCGATGTTACAATCGCTGGCAGGAATTACAGACACACAGGTGAAATTATTTGTTCCCCTTTCACGGGCCATCGAGCAGATTAGGTCAGAATTATCTCACGAATACGAAACAAAAGGACTTGTACACGCTCGTATAAAACAGTTGAGAGATATTATGTCCGCGAACGAAGTTGCGAAAGAGTTACTGGCGAAAGATAGGGACGAGTGTGACTCCGGTGCTAATAGCACCGATAGTGAAAGTGACTGTAGTGACGTTGACAATGAAACCAATAGTGTCACCGTGACTGTGGTGCGACCATAAAAGAAAATATTTTATCCTTGACTTAGTCCTTGATAACGTCAAGGGGGACAGATTTTTTTTTGCTTGGTATTTCTACGATGAGATCTTACGATCTTACATACAGATTTATATTTAATGTCTCCGACCTAAGGTCCAACAAGTGTCCAGTCTGGTCAATAAGTTTGAAATGTATCCGCGATAAGACTGGATTATGACATTTTAGATAAACAATGTTGATTGGTTCTGATACAATCAAATACCCTGGTGGTACTTGAGGTGTAAATGAATACAGAATGTATCCTTGCTGAGCTTGATTGGATTTTTCAGTGTCAACTTGATAGCTGCCATCAATGGCATCGCATACTAGATTGACCGCGATCGTGGATGTGATATTAACGATTCTAGGCGAAATATGACGACCTTCGCTGTATGGATTATTATTGTATTTGAGAATATCTGGCGGTGGGGCTACTTGTCTCCATGCCTCCATAACTTTTGGAAAGTTTTTGCTGATTACATCACTGACTGATTTTTTTTAGTTAAGTATTGTCGAATCCTGGGAAAATAAATGTTTGTAATTGCTGTCTAGTTATATTAAAATGTTTGGTAACTTGCTCTGATCCAATACTATTAAAATAAGTTATAACTCTCATATTGGCGTCATGAAGATGTTCAGCAATTACATTTAAGATCTTTATTGTCTCGATGATTTGTTGTTTTGTGTCATTGCTGTAGTACGTGATAATGCTTAAAAATAAATTTTTTAGATCATTAAGAAATCTTGTGTGTTCAGACTTGAATTCGTCCGACTGAGATTTTAAATAATTTATGTTAACTGGTAAACCCCCATCTTTTAATTGATACATTGTTTCTTCATGACGAAAATCTTTATCATATATTTCGGTGACTAAAACCTGACCAGTTTATTATAGTTGAAATGTCTTGAATATATTCTTTCCTTTGTAAAAAAAAAATTCATCTTGTCGTGGTTCTGGCGGACTATCAACAACAGGTGGAATCTCAGGCCATCCTAACACTGTTCTGATCGAACTTTGATAAATATCCACAGCATAAACCGGAAAATATATTTCTATCGCGGATGACAACGTTGGTTCGTGAACAGTAATGGCAATCTTTGATTCTTTTGCTGTAATTGATTTAATCCTGCGCTGGAATTCTTCATTGATCTGTTCTATTTGATAACTGCCAGTTGGAATACTGACTACTTGCCAGTCTGGAGTTCCATCGGATTTGTTTTTATTTGCAAATACTAATGAATTATTTGGTTGTAGTCCGCCGAACGATTTTGATCTAATATTTGGCCAACTATAATAAACCCGTAATTGCGCTAATGCTATTTCGCTTGCTGGTATTACAGCTGGAAAATTAATGCTGAATTCAGGATTAGTTGAACTCGCTGATATCATTGTAGTTCTTACCGGAGCAGTATTAGTGACGATCTGTTGTAATAATTCCCTTGACTGAGTCAAGGACGTTGTCTTTATTATACTGTTATTGCTCTAAATCCCTGATTTCTTCAATACTTTCATCAAATACTTCATTGTAAATTTTTACCATCGCGGTGAATTCTTCATCGGATATTCTGCCATCGTTGAACGACGACGAAATAAACGATGATAGTTTGGAATATGCTATTGTTGCAGTATGTAATTTTACCACATACTCGTGTAATTTTGTGTTCGCGCATGTATTTATCTTCTTTGCAATAATATTAAAAATACCCGCTAACGTTGTTGCGGATGAAACAATAATCGTTACAATTACATTTGCAGTCACTGACGCCGTCAGTGTTGATAATATTACGTCGGTTCCAGCAATGAGCGCAGAAACTGAATAGACAACTATGTCAACGACAACCACGCGTCTTCGATATTTTTTCACTTTTATTGTATAATCATCGACGATATTTTTTAGTTTAGTTTGCCACGCACATACTTGATTGTATCTGTATCGCTGAACGTCTATCATTATACTATATTAAGTAATTAATTGAGGTGTTTCAGCGACAAATTCCAGACACCACCAGTAAGACGCCGAGGTTAGTTTTTAATCAGATGGTTCCAACATAACGTTTCTTCGGTATCTTTATTTAACACTACAGATACAGTTTCAGAAAAATTATCTGTTGAATGACGCCATGGAAATGTAGTAAATATCCTAAATTTTGCAGAACTAAATACGGACAGCCTCTACACTCCAGTAACCGTCGTGATATGTTTGATAGTGTTATTTTGCGGTGTCCATGTTGATGATCTTGATGAAACTGTGTATACGATACTGCTAATTTGTTTATGGGGAATTTTAACGATGATTGGTTTTACTGACGATATCAGGAATTCCACTGATAATATCGTTGAGTCTTGCGCCTACGTCTGCGAGTTTAATATCAACAGTTGCTGTACTTCCAAAAAATTCATTAATGGTTCTGTTTATGTTTCTACGAAAATTAAGAAATAATTGTACGTGATTGGAAAAATCAGTTTTGAGTGTGGTCATTCCAACGTTGATTGTCGTCAACGAAGTTGTTACCAGAATTTCCTTATCATCGACATATTGCTTCGTTGCAGCGTCGAGATTATCTGTTGGTTCTCCTACATTAATAATTTTATTATTGTTCATGTTAATGACACCGTTCACGTTATCACCGGATTTTAACAACCTATCACTGATCGACGATACAGTAACAGAGCCAGGGACAAGTTTACCGCCGCTGTCGTATACAGCAACAAGACCTTCTCGCGATAATCGACTACGAATAATAATATCGTTGATTGAAATATTACTCGTCATTAATTTTCCTTCACTGTTTTGAAATATAACAAGTTCGTTTGGATCAACGTTGGTAAGATTGAGCATTTCAGATAATTCATCATTGATCTGTTTTGTTACTCGCTTGGGCAAATCTTCATCTGGTCCGAACTCTCTTCGGGTTCGGATTTCAGCTGATCTTCTGTAAATATCTACCATTATACGATTAGCGATTGTATAAAACAGAACTCCGTAACGTTGTTACGGCACTGGTGTACGCGTGTACAGCTTTATGAGGTGGTTTCGCTAATCTTGATACAGCATCAAGTACTGCCAGTGCTTCAAGGCCACATATTGGTGGATCCGTTAATGTTTGTGTTGGTAGCGTTGAATACCAGCTTGGAATGTTGCCAGTGATATAATCACCAGTGACATACTTTAAAAATTCTTTTGGTGGTGCCAGTCCGTACGAGTCAGAATAAGCAATACCACGTGGATCAATCGCGTAAGCAACCCAATGAGTACCACGGCCAGAATTTTTATCGAGATTAATAATGCCGGTTTCAACTGAGTTTGGTTTGTGTGGTAATTGATCACGCATAAAAACACCTCTGAAATTTTTGATGTTTAGTTGCTTAGCAGCATCGAGTAAATCAAAATTGGACAACGGGAAAATCAACGAGTCCCTGGAATTCTTAATCCGCTCCCGTATCGAGTTCCTAGAAGTCTCAGACCCTTTCCTTTTTTTTTTTTTTAACTTTTCATGCTGCTTTTGCAACAGCTGGGGCTGCAGCGGCTATTATTCCTGAAATAGCTGCAAGAAGTGGAAATATACCACCCGTCTTAGCGGTGTCTTTGATAGCACCCGCAGAAAGATTTACGCGTATACCCTTCTTTGATTGTTTGGCTTCATTGAAATGCTTGAGCTGGCGTTCTGCCAGCGATAGTTTATTCGGACCACCTGCGATTTGTTCATGCGCTAGTGATATTTTTACTCCACATTTTTATACTGATGCCAACTGCAGTTTTTTAATCTGACCAGAAGTCATATTGACACTAACATGATGATATGATATTTATGATATATTTCTGACTTCTGAATTAACTTGCATATTTTCTACTGGGGCATCAACGACCTTCATTCGTCCACCAACACCTTCAAGTAGCATCGTCTTATCGCTGAGTATGACGGCGATTGCTCTGAAATTAGCAATAGCTCTTCTTGTAACACGAGCTCGAAAGTGTATGTCAACGACGGACTGCCTAAACAAATCCAAATGTTCCAGCGAAAAATAATAAATCGGATACAGCGTTGTAAAATCTAGCTGTGATATTTGTAAACCAGTATCGATATTATGATCACGCCCCATAAACGAGATCAATCGATGATATGCACGCGCCACATGATTTTGTTCAAAATTCAACAAAATATCCTCCGATGGTTATTGATGTCCGTTTATTCTCAATGAAACCTCGGAAACACCGAGTTTGTCAAATATCATTATACTACGCGTTTGATCATTTACTCGTGCAGCATCTTGAAGCGCAACGAATATATGTCGCGGCGCAGAGATACCTTGTTGTGATGCTATCTGCCATGTAAATAAACCATGAAAGCGAGTAACCGATCTTCTTCAGGTATCGTTGTAGTCATTACTGGCATCCACAATGAAAATTTTGTTAGTATTACTTTACCAGCATCACTAGCAGGTCGCCAGATTGCATCATCGTCTGTGGCTTTCCGTACGAGTACAACTGTATGTTTGGCCCCGAAAATAACCTTTCTGACATTTCTGCAAAATCCAAAAATATGTGATAGTGGAATCACGCATGAAAATCTCCTTTCTCCACCCTGCAACATTGCTCGACGTGATCTAAATCCTAAATTAAAATCTGGATCGACACTAATAATCATACTTTGTACATCCGCGTCGGCATTTCTAGCAAAATTTCTTGGACGTCCAATTTCATACTGGTTGTATTCAGGGCTGTCTGAAGTATCCTTGGTAAACATCATTGATGGACCAGCTGATCTTGAATAATCGTCACTGTATCTTGCTAGACCCGATATCGTCGTGGCAACGTCAACGTCTTTCTGAATCGATTCAATATTTCTTCCGTCAATCATGTACGTAGCGCTGTCGAACAACGCCATGATGCCATTATTGACAAAACCAGCACTAACATTATCTCCATACGCTGTATTTTCTGTTTTTTAAATTTTACCCTCTACTTCAATAAATGCTTTAGCGGGTAAGAAATATCTACTCGTTTCTTGAACTTGTAATTCAATTCGTCCACGCTGATTTGGCTGTCGTGCGTCATAAGAATAATATTGATAATCACGCACAGACTCATCCTTGAGAACTGGCGCATCCTTGTCAAATGCGGGATCAGATACACGTTTGAACATATTTATGTTATTGGTCATCGTCTAATACGAAGACCACTTCCTGCCATCAGACTTGCTGCTGTTTTTTTTCTTTGTCAGTACCG
>JAECUM010002267.1:0-54659 GCA_016617855.1 Megalonaias nervosa
TATATATATATATATATTTATATCCATTCGAACTTCGCATCAGAAACACATATTCATAAATAATACTTTCACAATGCCAACCCAGGTACTTACAACAGCAGCTTGTCATCATATATACCTTTTTATCAATCAAACTTCCTGCCAAAACAATTATCCAATCGACTTATCATCCACATACATAATTGCCGCAAAACGTTCTTACATTTCCTGTTACCTACCTCTAAACTTACTTAAGCATAAAAGCGATCAACTTACGTATCTACCTCATTACGTACCTACATATATACATTTGAAATACCTACTTACCCACCTTTATACGTTCCAATCTAAATTTACACTCATTTGTTTGCATAGGATGTTGCTTACTACCAGGACATGAACAATGGAGCATTCATGACCGTCAGATGCGTCAAAAGATTCAATGAACGGTGCGACAGAGTCATCGTAAGTATATTACAACAACTTGTACACACCAATTCCATCAACCCCTGTCACCTCTTTCCCTGTACAATATATGTTCACGTACCCGATGATTTAGAGGAGTTGCAAGTTACAACGCATGCAAAGGTGTAGTTTTTCCAAGGTCGTACATAGACGAAATGCAGGACAATGGATCAATCATGTATGCACAAAACTTCACTCATGTTTGACCACCTATATTCTTCTCAAGTTCTCATTTGCAGATAATGAAGTACAGGAATACAACTCAAGATATAGTATTCCAACTTGATTCATATTATAATATTTTCTTTTGTAATAATTGCTCCAATGCAAGAGTTAAATGTCGCAAGTCTTTAAACTCACATATACACGCATACGCTACTTAAGCTCTATGGAAATGTCACGACTCACAAGAATGCCAAACTCCTATCTTGCTGCGGTGTCAGCTAAGTAGTCAAAGTTATTATGGAGCTGGCCTAAGGCAGTTAGCTCTCCATCCAGAAGAAATGGGGATCAACACCATCACAGCAACAAATGCAACATTGCTGAAGGTTGAAAATCATTCAAAACCAGAGAGAACAAAATAAGTTGTCTTTTGCAGACATACGTAGTGATAAGTAGAAGAACGTATGTCGAAGACCAGTAAAGATGTTGCTTGCACGCAAATAATTATCGTTTATATAAACCAAGAGAGATATCCAACATTTACTGTAACAACAAACAAGCCAATTTGGCACTAAAGTCATAATCTTAAGTTTGAATATCGGGCTTGCCATTCCAAAATTTCCAACAAAAATTGTATCATAACGATTTTAAGACATAACCGTAATGCTTCTGAGCAGGAGTTTGGTACCCTTAGATACTATCAAAGTATTGTACAAACACGGGTGTCTGTGTTATTTTGCATTCTTGTCATCATTGTAAATTCTCAAGATAGTGTTGAATACTAGTTTCATTAGGAAGTGTTCTTGTTCAGAAATTATTTCTACACCTACAAATGTTGTGGTGAAGCTCGCAGGGATTGTTTGCTTTTCAAGAGATGTTCGTTCTGGGGTCATTATTTCACATCTAAGTAGTGGTTTTATTTGTTAACTTTTTAGCATTAACGATACTTTGACACATTATTGAGTATGTAAAGCCTATGATGCTGCATCTTTTTCCTTATAAAGGGGTACTAATCTAATATTTTTGTAACATCAAAATCCGACCTTTCAAGTAGGATGCTTTTTGCTTGCCAGTTGTAATTCGGTTAATATTAATTGCATTTCCATCTCCCTGTCTTCTTTTTGAACTTACAATGTCATTTGCATCTCTTTTTCTTCTTTTTGTATCTATCGCCCTATTTATTTTTCCTGTATTTGCATATCTTTGTTTTGTATTTACATTTTCATTTCGTTCTATTTTAAATTTGTCTGTCTCTATCATCCTTTTGCATTTGAAGAGAAAGTTTTCTTAACTCCATTTCATTCTTGTATTTTAGTTTCAATTCCGTAACTTGCAAGTTGGAGTCAGATTCAGGCTTACTAATGAAACCCAAAGCACATTTGTCCAAAATATTATTTTCTACCAAATATGGAGCCAAACTAATTTTTATTTCTTCATCAAAATAACTATACCTCTGAAAGAACATATTGTCTAGCCAGTTGGAGCAATTCCTCCTTTCTCCGTGGACTTTAACCGTTCCTGGCAAGGATTTAAAATAAGATTTTCCACTTTAGTTGAGATTGTGAAACTTGTTGGCTTTAAAAGAACAGGGATAGAAAAATGTCCAAAATAAACAAATTTAAATTTCAAAACAATTTCAATTTCTCTGAAATTCGTATGCCGAACAAGCCCCCAATTTTCTGTTAAGACTATATGGTCATAAACTAAGTAACGGAAAAGAAGCAAAACCAAAAGAGAGAGAGCCATGGATACACAATTATATAATCTAAAGAAGGGTTCATGATAACCAGTGAATGTAATGATCAAGATAAAATCCCCATGTCAACAAAAAAGGGTTATCTTATACGATTCTATTGGTATCTTTAAAATGTGTGTGTGTGTGTGATTTAGATTTTTAACGTAGCTTTAACATTTTTCAGTCATATTGCTATGATGTCTGCAGCGTGACAGTTTATAGTGATGTTTAGCACTGGGGCATCATGCCGCAAACATGTGGCATAATGTCCCACCCAGTCACATTATCCTGACACCAGGCCGACCAGTCCTAACGCTAACCTCTTAATGATGAACGCCAAGCGAGGCAGCTGCTAGTACCATTTTTATATCTTTGGTATGACTCGGCCGGGCCTTGAACCCCGACTTCCAGCTATCGAGGCGAACACTCTAATCACTTAGGCCACTGGAGCGCCAATGTAATGCTTATATTGCTTATTATCAAATAAATCAGTCCATGCAAAACACTGTAGAAAACGTGAAATAAAAGAGCTTGGGGTAATATTTAAAAACGTATGTTGTTACTGTTTTCAATCTTGTAAAGTTTGGGAATATGACAATAGACATATGGTTTCGATCGAGCCAATTATTTTATTGGCCCGTATATGTCATTGTATGCATTATTAAAAATAAGACCGCTCCTGTAGTCGAAGCGTTTAGAGCGTCCGCCTTGGATACAGCGGTCGCGGGTTCGAACCCCGGCCAGGTCATGCCAAAAACATATAATTACTAGCAGCTGCTTCGACTGGCGCTCAACATTAAGACGTTAGTGCTAGGATTGGTCGGCCTGGTGCTAGAATGGTGTGACTGGGTAAGACTTGATGCTACATGTCTGCGGGGTTGATGCCCCAATGCTAGACATCGTAGAGATATGATTAAAATTGTTAATGCTACGTTAACACGCCAAATCACACGCACACACACATACATAAAAGACTGAATTTGAATAAACATGCACTGATACCCATCTTTACAAAGAAACGAATTCAGAAGTAATATCAACACGGTATTAGAAATATATGCTAAAGTTAATAATCCATGAATTAATTGTCATGAAAAAGAAGAAAAAGAAAACATAAAACCTACATCCTATGTTACTGTCGTAACTTCTATGGCTGGACTACTGTGGAACCTTTTCTTGTTTATGGACTTAGATTTTTTCAGTGGACAAATTACCAGATTATATCCCACGACGCAGAGAAGGGTGATATATTAGAAATTGCTTCGGATTAACCTGATAATCTGCAAGATGTCAATTGTTTCCCAGCACTAGGAACATTAATTATTAAAAAGGAATGACAAAGCAGCTATAATGCCAATTTATCAGACGGTCTACATTTTCATTTCATCAACTGTGATAACTTCTTGCCTAATTCAAAACAAAAAAAAATATTTCGTGTACTACAGTCATCTAAAACTATATTTAGATATCGGTATCCTAGTAGAATTGTGTCATTCTATTCAAGTAAAATGCATGGCTCCATAATTCAATAAAATACTAATCTAAAGAATGCTAGCTCTAATCCAAATCATAAAATCAGGTCAACGGTAGCAGATCCGGAGTTGTAAAACAAGAACTATATTCGAAGAGGAACTGGTAGCAAACTTTGCCATTAAATAAAAATTATTACTCAACAAAACAATTTATTCTGGCCAAAATATGTGATCTATCAAAATCAATCATGTAAGGCTTCTATTAATATTAAAGTAAAAGCGGAATATGGAATTAAAGTTGATCGTAAGAATCTAATATTTTAATTTATAAGTAATACATAGGTATAATGATATGAAAAATAACATTACATTATACAGTGAAAATGATTCACCTGATTCTCATCCATTATACATGGTACAGAAAACAAACACAAAACCCTGCAGAAGACATTTAAAATGATGGCAAAACAGTAAAACAACATCAGTTTACTACGTAAAATGGACATGCTTATGACCACTAACAAATTAACGAGGCACGAATTGCTGAAACACGAAGCGTGAAATAACTGTATTATGAAGACATGGAGACGGAGTACCATATTTTAAAGCGCTCAACATCATATGAGCGCTTTCAAATACGCTTCAAATATCATATGAGCGCTTTCAACATCAGCGCTCAACCAAGCTTACTAAAACTATTCTCTCACGTGTGTGCAGAAATATATCTCAGGAAAAACGGTATACTATCATGTACCTTGGGGAGCAAAGATTACATTTTGAGTAGGTAGTCTAAACTCTGTTTATGTAAAATTTGCGTCTATAAATGACCCTTGTGAATTTGTAGGTATACAATATTATAAGTACCTGTTCCATATCGGTAAATAAAACTCCAAATATATAATGTTAACATGTACAAAATATACTTTAGAACAAATTTTCCCTTACAAAACCGTTAAGAAAATTAACTCCAAATTTAGACGCAAAACATTACCATTATAAGTTTACCTGAAAACTTTGGATAAAACTGCAAAGATATTCTTTTAAAACAACTCTTATGAAAAAGTTCAAAATTTACACTAAATGATCTTCTGCACATTTCCAAACAAAGAGTTTGAAAACAAAAAACCCCACAAAAAACACATTCCTGAACCGTTCCAATTATATAGTAAATTACTGCAGAGATACAGTTTCCAAAACTCAAATACACAGCTTTAAAATGTCCCAAAAATAAGTTTATCCCAACAATTCAGAGTTGACAACTGAATGGGAAACCAGTGCACTTGCAATTAACACATCAATGACCAAGGATTCAGTACATTTGTCGTTAAAATAGTTTTAAACCTGAGCTCATGCACATATTTATCCTGCTACGTCAGGTAAATGATTGATCTTTATGTCTCTACGTTTATAATACCTAAATCAAGAGGTAAATCCAACTTTATTGATGGGCAAGCTAAATGTGCAATACTTGATATTTATTTCAATCTAGTATCAGTGTATGCATCTTAGTTTTCAATACTTTCTGAATACTTTTATTTTCTCGGGAGTAAGAGAGGTGCCAGCAAGGGACACAAAGTTACGATAGGAATATGGGAAAACATTTGGTAAATTATATGCAAGAATTATGATATATGTAATATTAAATTATTACACTTATTACATACCGAATTGTCATCTGAACCGAATGCCAAAGAATATGATGTAAAATCTAATTAAATTTACGTTTGTCACTACATTTAAACATGATATTTTTCTCAATCAATATGTCATATGATATATATATATATAACTGCGCAGATTCAAAACTGTTTCCCAACGTTTCGGGCTCAGCTAGCTCTTCGTCAAGAACAACAGAATTTTAAAAATCTGGACTCCTACATGTTAAAATCACGAGTGGCAATTTAGCTATAACAATATAAAGTTGTGAAGAAATGATGGACGAGTGGGTTCATTTCTTTGTAAGATGAACGACAAAGACAGTATGTTTTGACGAAATTCTAAGTTGTGAACAATGGACAAGACAAAGTGTGGCGAGAGATCGACGCCAATAAAAATATGTCTCGGTAAAGTGATGCAAAGAGGTTTTGAAGGGAAGATGTATAAAAGTTCTGTGTCGGGATAATTGACAATAATAATAATAATAATAATAATAATAATTACTTTGGTAGATATTAGCGCAAACTTTACGTAGGGTGCAAAACTAATGGCTGGTCCTTTCCGATATATATATATATATATATATATATATATATATATATATATATATATATATATATTACGTAAAATTAATATACAATGTAAGCAAAATATGTTCTCAATCACCTGCATTACGTCTTAGCAGGAAAGTCACAGTCCTAAACCCACCAATGAAAATGTTACTGGAGTGAAGACATTTAGAAACTAATGTTAGCGATCCGTCGAATCCGATTCCTCTTCTGACACCACTCTGTATTTTAATAATGTAGGAGATGCATTAGGCTCAACGTTTCTTTTCTTAGTTACAGGTATTGATTATAAGTGCGCAGTATTAGTAGTAATGCGCTTTACCACGGTAAGTTTTCCAGTATTGCGTGCCACGGTACTTTTCCCCTGTACCGGTACGTCGGCAGCTTCCGTCAGTAAGGAGTGTGCGGAAATTTCCGAGGAATCTTGTTACAACTTCAAGGATATTAACAGTGTTTTCATCATTCATGACAACATTCCGAATACTTCACACAGTTTTCGTTTCTAATACAAAACAGATGTACAAGCCACAAATTATTGGTGAATATTACAAAACAGAGTTATACGCAAGATCTTTTATTTACAGATTTGACACACGTTTGTGTGTAAGTGTGTTCGTGTTTACTGGCTCTCTGTGTAAATATCTTGCCAGGGCGCTGGCATGCTACTCAAAGTTTTCCGCCAATGATATCAATAGTATTTCTAGAGGACTGCATCAAAAATGCTCTCAAATGTCAGCATGATGTATTTAACATATCAGCTATAGTGTAATTGTAAACATCCTACATAAGTTTATATCGTTTAAGGTACGAATTATATGGCAATTACCATAAAACATGCTGACTCATCTACTAAAGGATGCTTTAAATTAAAGCTGGGGGTGTAATGTTCCTTTCAGCTGAAATATTTTATTTTCTTTGATCTCAAGATAAATAATATGTTTTGTCAAATATATCATGGGTATAATATGGTGTTAGTCTGCAACAGATCAGAGCAATATATTTATAGTTAGCCATTGACAGACGGAAATAAAATAAACGTTGCCAAGCCTATGCCCCAGAATAATAAATTGTTGGTCCTGAATATAAGTTTGGTATACCGTGGTATGTGTTCATGGTACGCATCTCTAGCACTGATTCAACATTAATTATTGGTTGATTTGTGGGTGCATTTATATGTGCAAACCTATTCAGTTATAACTAAAACATTAGGCAGTCATTGGTTCAGTTATGGATAACAGTTAAGACAGTGACTCTTCAAATATCTTTTTTGAAATAAATTAGGCATCTTTTAAAAGTAATATAATATCTACCGTTTCAGTCAGTATTTCTGCCACCTTTGCAAGTGCTTTGGCACTAACCATTTTAAGTACTTTAACCACTAGTCTATTTATTTTTATCCTGCATTATCTTTGTAACTGCACTTTAGACCTTGATATTCCTCTATACCTCGATAGGTATAGAGAGAAGTATACAGCTAGTACAAATTGTACAGTGTTTAATGCAATTTCTAAATGGAGTAGATGACAGATTTATTTTTTTAAAAAATGAAAAGATATAAATTGACACAAAAGTTATCTTTAGTATATGTCGTGTTGGTGTTAATTTATTGCGTTTCCCGTTTCATGTACTCATGTAATTACTGCTAGCTAATCTAGATATCACCTGATTTATGTGATTGGTATTCAAGTTTCCTCTACTAGACATGTCACGACCACTAACATTTACCATTAAAGTCTAAATGATTCAAAGGAACCATAGAGACAGGAGTGGCCCGATAAGGCTGATATATTTATGTACAAATAAGTGTATATTCTAGAACGGAAACATACGAATAGGAGGCAGAACTTACGATCTTCAACCAGCGGAAACTGACCTCACACCAGGACAATTTATGGAACGTCCAAATTTTCTAGGCAAACGATACGTTCTGCAGGATCAAAACCATATCGCGAAAAAGACTTCGGTGAAAAATAAAGGTTTGAAATATATATATTTTGTCCACCAACGCTCTTTGATTTAAAAAAAAGTTTACTGCAAACCTACTAAGGCATAATTTATTTCCTTAATACTGTTACAGTGGTACGGCGGTCGCAGAAATAATTATATCTCTGTTGCTATGTATATATATGTGCTTATATTTTGTCCATGATTGAAGGTTGTGGAAGTAATGCCTACACTATGATTCTAAGAAGAAAACAAGATATCTATTTGAATTTGAGTTGAAGGTCCAACTTTGATTACGATGCAACGAGTTTCTCCCGTAGGAAATTTATTTTGTCACAGATCAATTGATATTATGTAAATATTGCTGATTGTTAAACTATTCAATATTTTTTGATGATCAGTCATAAAGAATATGTCGTCTTGTAGATTCAGCAAACATCAATGAGAAACAAGTTGAACACGACCTTACAGCTCGTCTCCGACCTTTCGAAGGACAACACAAACAAAACCATTTTCCTCCCTTACACGCTACGTTATCATCACGAAATGTATCGTTGTTGCATAATAGAGGAACAGAAGGTGAGACCAATTTCAGTGAAAGAGATAATGGATATAGTGCAATGTCATCACGTGTACGTATATGGTTAGATAATATCACACGTGAAGATAGCAAGATAAATCTGGATGAGAATGGTAAATTAAGTTCTACTACAGTATATGCTGTTAACGTTCATAAGCATTGCATGCTTTCGAACAGGAAAATATACCTTATTATGGAAGAACATAATATTTTACATCGAATTTGTTGTTCACAAAAATATAATGTATTTTATCGTAAATATATAAAATTGATACAAATTGCTCTTTAGTATTAAACGTTGGTGTTATTTAGCATGATTATGATTCCTCATTGCAAATTATATCCACAGAGATATCTCGTAAGCTAAGGAGAGAGTATAATGTCAACGTCGCCATTCTGATAGACCCCGGAATATGGGATTTGTAAGTAATATATTTGCTCACAAAGAGAGAGAGAGAGATCATAATGTTCCTGGCTTAAATGAATATATACATTACGAGAGTTGCATCCTCAGTTTGTCTTGTACATGTATATACGCACACACTATTTCTAGCCTATCGAATGTAGGCGAATGTCAAATGCTATTATATTTGAGAAACTGCAGTATGATGTGAGGGTTGAAATAATCAAGAAGCCAATGTGATATCTATTATCCAATTTTGTTTCACGAGTTTTTATTCACGTGGATCAGAACTGATGCAAGATACAAAAACAAACCGCGAACAATATGCATCATAAGCATTTATGTTATGCCAGTACATTTAATGCTGTTACTTTTTCCTGAGACTAGATATTATTTATCAAATTTTCTTGCATCTTGTATGTCCTTTGTGTCTTGCACATTTCCATGCAAAACGCACGCACACATAGTTAAAATATGCTTAATCTCTACTTACAGATATGAATCGACAATGGGATTCACAAATCCGATAACAAAAGGTCAAAAAGTGAAAGCAAGGATAAAACAAGCTTATTCGCATGTTATGAACGGAGCAAGTAATAGATTCTAGCTTGTCAATACATCAATATTTCTCTAGTTTACATATCTTTTCTTCATAAAAATAATGATTTGTATTAAAACGATGCATGGTCCAGCAGAACGTGCACAAACTCTTTTGACTGCCTAAACAAGGAAGATGTTCGAGTTACCTGGATGCATCTCACGTGATCATATTCATTTCAAGAAAATATCTGTCACTGGGCCTTAGAATATTTTTATTACAGGTAATTACAATTGAACTCCATAAGTCAACCTGCTAACTCTGTAAATATGTTGCGCTGTATAATATCGTCACAAAAAGATGCCTTCATTACCAATGTTCCAGTGTACAGACTGTTAGTCATTCTTCTCAAAAAATTAAATATGCCACACGTACGTATGAAAATTATCCTTGTAATGGTTTTGAACAAATTACTTAAAAAGCAATATTTTGTAAACACTTCGTGTTGATATCGTAAATTTTAAATACTATGAAATAATTTATTTCTATTTTGTCACAGGTCAGCCTCCGCTACAAAGGAATACGAGATACCAGTATATCAGTCAATGTCACCCTATGTGCATTTATATTTTTCAAGGTAAGATTTATCGAGCAAATGTCGGAACAAACATAATCTAATTTCGATACCATATTATTAATAACAAGCATAACCTAGGTTAGATACAATAATATTAGCAAAAGAAAACTGATTTATTGAAAAGACATGTACCATAAACGCCATGTTTAGAGCAAACATAGAAGATACAGGTATGCTACCTTGAGTGGAATGAAACTCAAGAAGCCAAAAGAAAAAAGGATTAGGTGATAAAATAACAGAATAATTGTTTGAAACCATATTAAAAAAATTAATAAAGGAATTTACATCTCCGCTGTCAATGCTATTTAGTAATGTGAAAAATGAATGCTACAGTCATATCTTAAAAATCTATCCGTTATATAATTTCATCTCTTACGATGCTATTTTGCGTTAAGTCAATTAACATATCTTTATAAAAAGAGAGACAGAGACAGAGATAAAGAGATAGACAGACAAACAGACTATGAATATTTGCTACTTCGTCTGAATATTTTTAAAGTTTCAATACAAGATTTCAACGGCAGAACACTTGTTTTTTATGTTTGTGGTTACTCTGCACACCAGCCATATCTGTACAATAGCATCTTAACCAGTGTTCTCAACCACCCTTAACTCTAATTTCTTGGCGTTAGCCACTGTAAAGTGACCCTCAGCTGCTTGTTCATACTTACGGAAGTACTCCATTATCCCATGCGGCTCCAACGGCCAATTTTACCCAATATGACTGTATTTATTACGTATCTATTACGAATATATTTGTCATGCAGGTTATACGTATATTTTGCATGGTCAATGTATAAATCATATACATATATGATATTTGTTTTGTTCAAAATTTAATTCATATACTAAAATATTCCTTTCTTGCTAGTTTCTAGTATGCAAGCATAATGTACAATAACGTCTAAAAGTGTCCCTCCTGTTCCATCCTCTTCCATATGGTTGCCTTTCTGCATACTTTTCTTGCAATTATATTTACTCTAACGTTTTTACCTATGACCATTATCTACGAGGTAGCATATAGTATATTCCATGATCCGCAGAAACATGTCTACTATACCGCCAGTGTTGTAAGCATTCTAATACTAAATCAGGAAATGAACAAAACAAAATTACTACTTTGGTTGGAAAATTGGTTTTCCGCAGTAACCATAAAGTTGAATATTGTTTCCTATTTTCGTTAAAGCAACAAAGTGACTTTCCACACCAGCTTTCCAAGGTGACAATTTTAAACGGAAAGCAATATATTTGGGCGAAGGAATATCTTCATGATCTCTTAAACTGGGATCATGAGATTAGCCCGAAACATCCGCAAACCTTCGACCACGCAATGCTGTTTACAAGGTAAGAGTGAGTATAACCCTAACGTCGAGGATACAATGGCCACTAAGCACACAAATTATGCAAAAGAAACATGCGATGAATAAATTACGAATGGATGGACAAACGATAAGCAACTATATAGTTTCCATCTTTTCTCATTAAAGCTTGCTACTTTTTACACAAGGTGTAGCTCACAAGATGCTAAATTTTTCTTGTCTGAAAACTAGAGTAGCTGATAGCAATATGGTTCGGTCTTTCCAAGTACTTATACAGAATACGCCTCAGATTCCATAATGTATATAGTTCTTTCAGAAAAAATAATTAAGTAAAAATGATCACAAAAGTCTTAAAGATAGTCCAAAGCTGAAAAGCATATAATTTCTAGTGAGTTTGGACAATAAGTAATTGAGTACTAACAATATTGTAACTTTACTGTTTAAATCACACTAGTACAATAGTTATATTTGTTAAAGTGGAACCAGGGACAGAAAGTTTGATTTTATCTCATAGACTTTTTAACATTTCCAAATCATACATAAATATATTTTATCGTTGTGTATATCTATATTATGAATTTCTTTATTTATTCATGATTGTAGATATCGGGGGAGTTAGTAAATAACATGATAAATAGTTCCCTTTGAACAGGGTGTAGCAAGATCAAACTTGACTTCAGCAATGACTGATCAATAAATGTGCCAGCTAAAGTGATAATTTCATTCTCTAGAGCTCTTCTTACCATAGATCTGGTACTGGGACAATCGGGTTATAAAACATGGATTGTAATTTCAGCATTATCATTCTTTTGATCCAAAAAAGGCTTGTCAATTACATTTTAAACAGCCACAATCTTAAGTTCAGCTAGGTCATTGCCTAGACAACCCCAATAGGCAACGAATTCACAGATCCGATAATCACTGGTTCAGAGACTATGTATTACGACAAATATTTACAGAATGGAGAGGAACATTAAGAATGCAGCACTCAACCTCCGGAATAACAACACTTTCGTTAGAAGAACACATTCCTGATAAACGCAAAGTACACGATACTAAATGAGTCTGTATAGTTCCTTTGGTCCTTAGTATGTTAATTGTAATAGACTTGGGAGAATCACCAATAAGTGATATCGAACCATTTGACACGGGCGGCTCATAATTCTCCATACCAACGTCAAACTGGTTTTTTCTTGAGCCAAAACGTATGTTTACAATACATGAAAGTGACAGAAGAACAATACTAGGAAATGGGAATTAGGACTGAATCAATTCTCTCTTTATATACATTACATCGTGAAAACTGTCCAGCTGTCTAACAATCTGCCTCGTAGATGACTTCTTAGTCAATCAAAATTATAAAAATAGGCGAAGGATCATACACGAGGTGAGAGAAGCAGTTGATAGTTTGCAGTGTAAGACGTGGAGTCAGGAATATTTTACTATTATTATTATTATCATTATTATTACTATTATCATCATCATTATTGTTTTGTTTTTTGGGGGGGGTTTGTTGTTTTTTTTGGCTAAAAATACTATATTAGATTGGAATATAGCAGGTTGGGCTCGGGAGAAGAGAAGAAGCGATTAATACCTACTAATACGTTTCTCATATATACGCTATGACGTTTTTAAAATTTTCTGTTCATTTTTCTGGAGGGAAAAATGCACATATTTGGATCGTCATGCATGGTTCATAGAAATCTATTACAACTTATACACTAGTGTGAATTGTTTATATCTGATACCGACGCATTGACGAAACATCTACATGTTATTTCTTTTCAATAATGTGGTGAAATTGACAGTTATGGATCTATTGTATGTACTGCAATTGTAACGAATTGTCATTGGATCAAATTCACATGGCTGTCCATTTTTATTAAAATGTCATACGGGCAATTTTTCTAGACATCATGACAATAAATATATTGATAGGAAGACATTGGATTTGTCTGACAAATGAGATTAAATATTGCATCAAGGATTGTATCATGTACACATAATGGATATTTGTTTCGCAGGTACGACTTGTATCAAAGCGACCCTACTAATAATGTAATTCGCGGTAAGAACATATTCTCTTTCTAGTATGAATTCAACATTATGTATTAACATTAAAGGCGTGCAGTGTTAAAACGGTAAAGTTGCCGATTCCGAAACCGTATTCTGCTTATTGTATCAGTTACGTTTTCGAAGTATATGCTTGTTTACACCATGTCTTCCTCCGCGAGGATAGTGCCAATGTTTATAACGATTACTATACAATAATGTTTCCTACATCAGAAGTTGACTTTTAATATTACATCTGGCTCTGCTAAATAGACATCTTACCAATGCGAGGAAATGAGTATGATCCTAATTCATAGTTCCTTCAAGAAAGCATTAACACCTTAAAGTACTGCTATTTTTCACTCTGAAATTTTATTGCTATCAACGAAATAAAATCTTATGAAATAAGCAATGATTGGATTATTTTTAATGATCGGAATATTTTGCCAGTCCAGATCGGAGTATCTTATAAATCTCGAATGCTATCCTTTAGGAATGCAATTATGATATCTTGTCTTTTTTCTTTTAGGTATTACCTTCACAGGTGGGGTATGTGAGACTGGTAGCAGAACTTCGGTTGTCGAGGCAGGCGATTTTGATCGGATGATAAGGACGGCAGCACACGAACTTGGACACAGGTCAGTCTCCTGCTTGCACCAGATTTGTTTTCCGCATTTACGTGCACTCGCTTAGCTCCTCTGGTGCACTGACCATTTGTCAGTGGGTGCAGTCTGAAGTCAGTGGGTTCTTCCGGGATTCCGTTTTCCTATAGCTCATGTAACAGATTACCGAATCATCGGAGCTTTTCCTACTTAACAACATAAACTACATGCAGTCAGATCATCAACCGACTTCTTGCTTTCGATGATTGTGCTCAGCCTAATTTATTCTCGTAGCTATTTTCATACCATCGGTTTCTTTTTATTTCTCATTAAGAAAATTAAATGCTAATTATCTGAAAACTATGACATAAACTATTAAAATGTTGAGATGACCAAAACATGTTTGAGAAAGACGTAAGGTATAAATACATAAAATTGTTCATGGTGTTTAGTACAAGCTAAAGATGTGACATACCAGGCCCAAGAGAGACCGTGTAACCATCCTTGTACGTATAGGAACAAAGATGCGTTTATACGAACATTCTCATCCTGCATGATGAAAAGACTGGTCAGCTGGCCATTCAAATAATTTTGTTTTGCATTAAGAAGTGCTCTATATATAAGGCAGTAGTATCGATTTTAGTGCAAACACAGTTGAAACATAACTGAATATACTTTTTTAAGTCAAAACCTCCAGTAACATGATGCAAACATTCCAAATGCTAGTAAAAGGTTAACCTCTGAGTAATAAAGGAAGATGTTTCTCCTGAGAATTACTTTTAAATGCTACAACCTAGTGATCGCTCAAAGCTGTCTAAATTCAGGTGCTCTATTAGATACTTACCTATTAAAATTGATCGATACTTTCATACTCCTTGAGATGAATGTTTCTGTTTGCATTATGATACTAATGCTATCTGATAAAAGTATAATTATTTTCTTGTTTGTTAAATGTCACTATTAGGTAACAGTATCTACAAGATGTACTTCATCTTCTTCATAGTCATATACATTTCCTCCTTGATATTTCCAGTCTTGGATCGTGGAACGACGGTGATATTGGCTCCCAAAGTTGTGACGCTAAGGATGCATTTATTATGTCTCATAAGAAGCAACCAGTCAGCCCAGCCATGCCATACAACAGAAACAACTATATGTTCTCTTCTTGCTCCGTGGAAGCATTCAAGGAGACATTAAATACCAAGTATGTACAATATCGAGATGTATAACATCGTGATTTGTATTTATTTCAGACTTACTGTGATGCAGGTGACCTGACCAGTGGTCGTCCAGAAACAACACTTTTTAACGCACCCACTATGAAAGTGCCGCTAGATTTGAAACTTCTGGAATTAAGAAGTATTTTCAAAATAATGAATATAAAGACAACTTGCTCTCATGATAAAGATGCATTTAAAACGATATAGGTATGCAAGTATATGTGCCCATAGTATTCAACTTTAAGATGTTACTCCATATTTCGTTCTGTGCGAAAATGTACAATTATGTGTATGTAAGTTAGTACTTACATAGCTTGGTACGTAAGTGTACAAAGTAAGTTATCTTAATTTGTCAAAATAGCTAATACATTTGTCTTCCTGAGAACACACATACACAGATGATGGAAATTCATTATTAACCCATATGAATAGCATGACGCCCCGTTTATAGACAGTGTGAATATTAGCCACGGTATTAATGAACCTATATATACCGAAGAAGGCAATGTTATGTGAAAATTGTTTATAGGTTTAACATTTTGGGATTATACACTGACAAGGGAAAAAAAGTAATGTAACAAAAGACTGACACATACTGAACATTTTGCACACAAAAAAAAATTAGTATATGTTGTTAACACCAAATACTTTTATTATTACTTGTACATATTTGTTGGCAAATTTATATGCATTAGTTTACCTTGGCACCAACTCAGCCTAAGGCACCGAGTTAATTTAGAAGGGAAGAAAAATATTTAAATCGCTCTCATCGATTAATTCATGTTACTGATCCCATTTTATTACGGATGTTAGTCAGGAGTGTTAGCTATTAATCCGTGATGTAAGATTTCAAAGCACTTGTTAAATAACGGATCATGATATGAGTATGTATAAAATGTTCATATATTTTAGAAATCAGTTAATATTAACACAGTTAAAGCTAAATTATGTGGCATTCCTTAAAACTCTAAATTGTTTTCAAAAATTCAAAACGTATTACAAAATTCACATATTAATCGACGAACCTTTAATATTGATGGTCCCAAACTTTGCACAACTAACATTTTTCCAAGGGGGGTCATTTCAGTTGTATTTACTATCCATATTCATTTAGTTTCTTACGGCATGTATAATGAGAGATGAAAATGTAGAATATTGGTTAACAAAATCTAGAGCTGATGTAAGGAACTTATCTTGGCCACTCAGGGCGAGAGTGGTGTCATTTGTGTTCTGTGAAAGAAGATATTGTGGTGTTTTTTATTCCTTTAGCATTTAGATCTGACCCAATTAAATGCACATATATGGAGATAAGGAATAACTTTTTATATATCCTCTCTTGATTTTAAACCATCATGAACAGCGTCCTTTTATAGCGATACAATACTTAATATTTTTTAAAAGATCTGGATCCAGCCTTGAAGGTCTTTCCTAAACTTTAGAATCTTTTAATGCAACAGAATCGAATGCCATCTCAAAATTAATGAAAAGAAATCCATATAACTTACCTTTGTCTAGTCCAACACAAGGTCCTAATGAGTGCAAATATTTTTCGTATTTATCTGCGTTCATAAAGTAATTATCACCTCTGCTTATAACTAATGGAAGTTATAGACTTGCACACATATTCAATGCACGCTGGTGAGAATTTGTTATTGTTTGATCAGTTAGGTAAGAAATGGATCTCATTTGTTATTAAAATTGTTTTGTTTTATCTTCTTTCGAGAGACATGTTATAACACCTTTCTTGTGAGTTCATAAGAGATTACCATTATTATTGACACAGATTGAATTCCCCTACAACATACTGACGAATATCTCTCGTAAAGACTTTGCAGAACTGGATTATATCTGGTGTTTGACTTTTATTATCGGGCATATATCTGAGACTTCCTCTTGTTTCTATCAATGTAGCTGGGTCACTCTGTGTTACTCTATATGTCTATCTCGTTTTAATGTCGGTGTTCCTGTTGGAAAAAGTTGACGTCTTAACTTGTATAATTTCTAATTTCCAACTTACACGAGTATTTTGACGCCATTCCCGATCTTTAATTCATACTGGCCTGGATCTGACTTTGACTCTCATGTTTTGCCCTGATTTTTGTTAACGGTTTTTGACATTACTAACGCATGTAGTTCATTGATATTCTTGTGCTCTTCTAAACTGTTTGATTACACTCTCAAATGTATCGTCCAGTTGGAATTTTCTTGTTTTTGTGAAACGCTGGGAATAATTTTATGTCATATTTCTAATAAGAACATGTAAAGAAACATATGAGGTTAATATATCACCAAATCTCAAGATGCCGAACCATGGTAATGCCGATGCTCTTTAACTCAGTGAGGGTATGTTTTTGTTTGTCATTGTTGTTTCGCTGAGAAAACAGGTAATATTTGGCTCTTCAAAATTTACTCTTTAAAACCAAATCGTGTAACCAAAGTGATAGTCTGTATAGTCTGCCTCACTATTATTATTTTCTTCATATCGATGTAAACGTTGCTCCTTTCATTTACCAACATATCTCCCCGCCGTCAAATCATTTAAATAACACTAATTATCGTTTTACCTGACATCACACATACATAGATTTTAGGTATTATCAACTCCTATAGTTGGTATTTGGATATTTAAGAAGAATTATCTGGCTTTTGACACTCCTTTATAAATACGAAATATTAGAAATTTATGGAGAAAAAAAAAAGTGCTAACAATAAGAAAGTTTCGGATATCCATTGTCATTGTGCAACGTGAAACCAGCAATATCTTCAATGTCAAGATAAAAGAAAGATAAATATGAAATAACTTGGACAAACAATTTATCTAAATTAAATGACAAGCATACAATAAAACCTGGTGGAAGGAACCCAGCAATAAATGAAATCATAAACGATTACATGATACATTTTCTTCTTTCATTCAGTTTCTGAGATTTATCCTCGTTGATTACTTTGTCAGTGTTGATGCCATAAGCTCGAAACAGCTTTAGGTTTTGGTTAAAGACATTTACATTTAGCTCACATAATTGGATTTCAGAGACCTTTATAAGAAATACGAGTCAGAAGGTCAAGAGTTTAAAATTCATTTTCACAAGCAAAGATTTCACACCTAATTTTTCATTTAGAAAGTTCCGTCAAGTATGTCAGAGAAAGGAAAGACACTGTTACATGTGGGTTTTGATTCATTTCGTCTCAAAAGGAGCCGATGGAGGTGTTAAAAGGTCACACGTATCCTTGTATCAATCGTTCCCGATTATCTCTTCTGGGATGATCGTCCGTGCTTCTTAAACGTGCGATCACAAATTCTTTTATTGACTTATCAATTCTTTTATTGACTTATAAACATTAGTCGTGTTGTTGGTAACTAATATGATCAATTGACAACCGTAACATATGTTCTCTGGTCAGGAATGTGTTGTTCCTATTTTGGCAATCGTGACAACACTGTTTTTTACCTTCTTGTCTACCTCGTGTTTCATTTTTAAATAATCTAAGATTACTTCTATCCTACTGTTGATTTCAGGGATATTATACAGCTATACATACCAGATCAAGTTACCTATTTTCACATGGGCGTCATTATAATGAAATTTCACAAGGAGCTGATCCAGTTTTACAACATAGAAATGCACCTCGTTCTGACCATGGCTTAGAATGAAATATGATCTCCACAAACAATTCCTTCCTGCATATTCTTTGTAGAAAATGCGGTAGATAATGTTTTCTTCCTAATTGTCTCGTAGCATCAGACTTGAAGCAAGATCGTTAGTAATTCCTCTGGGCTAAGGTAGTTTCACAGGGCCTTGCACATAACGTCTGGGTATTTCGGCAGACTTTCGTCTTGTACACATTTAGGTGCTAGAAACATAGAGCGTTTAACCTTGCATTCATGGAACGACGATGAGAGAGAACAAAATTTAAGACAATTGACTGTGTAAGAATGGAAATGACATGGGTATGAAATATATATATATATATATATATATATGATGTCTACTTCTCAAATGATTTAACCATGTTTGGTCTTTCTTCAGGAATATGATCTACTCAAAATTAAACTGCAAAAATGGGCATGCGTTAATAATCTGGGATGTGCGCATTACGCCAAAACGCTGAGCTCGTTGTGTAAAGGAATATAAACTTTTACTGACCTTGATTTCGACTGTCCGACACAATGAAACCTAACTATATTTTATAATATTCAGAAGAAATAAAAGTTTATTTAGAAATTGCAGATTGATCATAACTATGATGCTTTTGAGATAACAACACAGTGAGGGTTCTGGCGTTCGCTTGGAAATTCAACCACAAGGAGTGAAAAAATGCTTGCAGCTCATTTGCATCTGTAACCAATTTATAACTGCAACAAGCTTCCAACAACCACTAATTGCGGCTGTTACGTAGAAACAAGACTTGTTGCATTGCAATGACGTCATTATACATATGAGTACTTCCTGTACACTTCCACATTTACTGACTGTGGTTACAAAGTTTAGGGACGTCACAGTTGAACCTTGAACTTTTTCTTTGGGCCATAATGTGTTATTGTAAGAAAATACTGGAAGATTCGGCCACCATCCAAACTTAATTAAACGATTACTAGCCTGCTGGTTTAGCTGACTTAACCAAGGAGCACCTTATTACTAGTAATTCATTACCGAATAAGATTTAGTTATTATTATTTGTTTAGCATAGATATTTATACTACCATCAAATATATAAAGCAATGAATATATTTTTTCTGATTTAGCATATCACAGAATTAGTATTAAAGTTGTATTTTTTGTAATGAAACAATTTTGATCAGGAAGAGAATACTGACTGTAACTGGCGTCATCGGGAACTGAACCCGGTTAGTCAGTACTGCAATGATGAGAACACAGAACATTCAATATAACTAGGTTCCAATATCCGTCCCAACGTGGGTGATTAATTGGACGACTTCTAACAATTAAAGCCATTGTCATTTTACTTTGTCTTTTTAAAGACTGCTCCTGAGAATGTTTGTCGCTTCATGAGGTGTACGGATCCGAAGACGGGTGAATGTATGCACGCATATTACAGCGCAGCTATGGGAACCGAATGTGGACACAATATGGTAATCTCTCTCTCTCTCCCTCTCTCAGACGTACGACTGGTTTCCAAAGTCACTAATCAGATGATATTTTGAAATATAAAACTAAAATTGTGTTCACTGTAATATAATCTAATATAAGCAATTAGAAGCAAAAGACTGTGTTTCAATGGAATGCATATATATTGGTAACTATCTGCCAATGCAGTAATCAGAGGACAGGGCCTGTATAAAATCGATTATGTAACTATCTAGCCCGTCAGATTATACTGATACATGCATCTCTCTCTCTCTCTCTCTCTCTCTCTCTCTCTCTCTCTCTCTATATATATATATATATATATTCTTTTTGCAGTGGTGCTATGAAGGAATGTGTGTTCCTAAACCACTTTCGAAATAGGTGAGTATATTTCTTCCGTTGGAGCAACGGCGGCATAGATGTTCACATTCAGACTCGCGGTCATAAGGATACAGGTCTGAATCCCGTTCAGACTAATCAGGATAGGCAGCCCGTGAGCGTTCCTTGAGAAGACCCTTCACGCCGACTGCCTCTGTACAATATACCATTTATTTTGATATTCTGTTAAACTTCAAACAATTTTTAGAATACTCTTTTATATATTAAATATAATTAAGGTTTAATATTTATTCAGCTAATAGAATTAGTGCAACTTAAAACTTGGAGTCTATCGAGTATAAATATGAGTTTATTATCACGATGACGACGACGTTTAAAATTATTATACATTCTTGGATATTTAAAATACACAAAGTTTATCAATTTATTCGATAAATTGAGACGAGTCAATTCGAACAGTCCCTGCCTTTTACAGAACCAAGACACATCGTGCCACACTCAAACATGTATTCTGCAGAACCTTCAAGTTGGATAAAGAGGGAAGAATTGCTTCGTATTCTCACCACCGACAGCTCCAAAAGATCACTTCTATGAAGTTGGCTTACCGATGCCTGCATTCTTATTTCATATATTCTCACACATTTCGATGTTAATTGAAATTCACACTTACTGAAATATCAGGAAATTTGTATACATTCTTACTATATATGTACAAATTTGACACAATAAAGACCTGATATATTATACATTGTGATTCCATTGTTTCGTAAGGCAAAAGTTTTCATACGTTTCATATTTGTTCCGAATCACACAGTTAAAGATTCAAAGAAACATAAACCACATACGCTGATGAAGTTGCCCGTGTTACACCATGCAAAGGATCACAATAGTTCCGCTATTTCTTCATTTAAGTTGATTACTATAATGAAATAAAATTTGTACACTTTTTTCCTTTCACTTTTCAACTCTCTACGAATAAAATATACTTGACGGTTCCTCTCACTGCCGAAATCGACGTGGTTTTTTATCGGTAAAGATGGAGCGGAAATAGAAATCCCTAGAAGGAGCTGATTATTAGCATCTCTGGAATCTCGATTAAGACAGAAGTAAAATACTCAATAGGGTCATTGTTGTTTAAAACGGTACCCCTGTTAAGCCTGGCTTTAGAAAGCGTTTCAAAATTGATCCAGTCGGGCTTCTTTAAATTCTATTGTGGAATTGCTTCATTGGTTGTGACGTTGGTGTTCTTAAGAGAAACTGGAAAGCCGTCACTGCTGTGAAGGTCATCAGTGACCTTCCAAATATAATCCAAAAGTAACGAAGGAGAACAAATTATCAAATCGATACACGTGTTGTATGTACCTGTTCCTGGGTGTAAATATATCGGTGATTTGGTGTTATATAGATACAAGTCGTGTCTAGAAATAAAATGTTCTACCTTTTTGCCCCTGTCGCTTATGAAGTTTGATTCCCATAAAATGTTATGGGCATTAAAATCCCCAAGTAGAACAAATGGGGCGGCAGTTGTTGAACTAGGTTGTCGAAGTCATTTGGAAGTAGGTTGATGTTTGGTGGTATATAAATAGAACAAAAAGAAATCACTCGATTTAGTGTGACGCTAACAGCAATGGTTTGTAAATTTGTTTAAGGGAATGACGCTATGAGAAGCCCTATTGTTTACAACAACGGAAACTCCTCCTGTGGCCCTGTCACCAGTTTTGGAGTACCTGTTAAAAAAGGAGTAGTTTTTAAGAGTGATGTTGTCCGTCTTTAATGTTTTTTGCAGGCATAGTGCTTGCAGGATCATGTTCGTTTAAAAGCAGAAGAATATCATTGTAGTTGGTTTTAAGTTCTCGGCAATTCCATTGTATGATGGTGTTCTTCATTATGGATCATTTTAAATCAGAACGGATGTAACTAGGTTAGACCTTTCGTGGAAAAATATATGGGTTTATTTCTCTGGAGGAAGAACGGGATTAAAATTTTTGGTTGTAGGTCTGGAGCCACCTTGAGTACATGGTGCAGTTTCTTCTGCATCCATATCCTCAAAGTTTCCAAACCTGTTGTGCAGCTTTATGGGGTAATCAGACCCTTTTTGCTGCCAATTTGTTTGCGACCTTTTCATTACTGTTTGGTGATTTTGGTGACGGAGTGTTGTTGAAGGTTGTTTGAGTCAATATTGAGTTTTTCTGAGGTTTATGGTGTGGGGTGTTTGAGCTGAATGGTGATTCAGGTGGGCTTGTTTGGGTCTGGGCGTTTTTACGTTGTTTTTGGATTGTTTTTCACTACAGTTGGTAAGACTGGGCCAGGGAGAGAACTTCTAGCTTGTATAAGCTTTCTGGCCTCTGGATAGGGGATGTTCGAGGTGTACTCAACCCTCTGTATTTCCTTCTCCTGCTTCCAGGTGTCACGATCCTTTGAACTGGCGTGATGCTCCTTTCCACAGTTGACACAATGATTCAATATACAAATACTTCTTTCTTTCTTTTGCGAATATTCCAATGTATGTGATTCTCATAAATTGGGAATACTGAATTTTTATCAATATAGGATCAGCGTCTATAGTATTTACAAACGTTACTATAAAACCAACTGAAATCCATCCTGTAGTCATCTGCGTTCTGTAAAGGTAATACGTCAATAGGGTCTGAGATTTCCCTTTTAGTGTTCTAAAATGGCTGCATATGGCCATATCTGATGGTAGAGGTATTTGAGGAACGAATTAGTCCTCATTAGTAGATTTAACTTATTTATATAATAATGTAAGGATCTGTTTAGGAAGAAATGTGTTGAGGACAACATATCGGCAATTCTTACGTTTTTGGCCAGTTATTGTATTTGCAAGAATTACTAAATGTGCAATATTTATCCATCAAGTATCTTGTCCATGCAGATAGGAGGACTAGATAGACGAAAACTGATAGATTGCTGAATATCTATCGTTGACTTGTCTTTTTTTTGTTGTTGCTGTTGTTGTAGGTTTTAACGCCATTTTTCAGCACACGATAGGCTATACATGGCGGCCAGTATTAATGGTGGAGGAAAAACCTGGGAAAACCAGAGAATAAACCATCGACCCACGAAAATCATTTTTTTTTTTTTTGTCGAAATGTTGGAAGGTAATGGGGACCATAATGTATTTCAGGAATACTATTCATATTTTAGTACAGACACACAGAACAAATTGCATAACATGTCGGTATGCATTCTTCAAAGTAATTTAACTCCACAGGAACCAATACACTTCAGAAATATAAATAAACATACTGTTGTGAATGGTGAATGCCACCAATGGAACGGTCTTGGAAATAGTGATGCATATGGCATATTGTGGGTTATATTTTTGATGAGAAGAATGAAAGTTTCAGCACACCGACTTAAGTTTCTACCTCCATGAGCATACTGTGAAATTGATATAAGAGATTCAAATCTCACACTTGGGTGGTATAATAAAATGTATAAATTTTATGCATATATCTTGAACTTTCTCGGTTCAGTTACCAAAAGATAAAAAGCTTAAAATTAAGTGGCAGTTTTATAGATTTCACAATACACATACAGTTTCTCCACTGAAATTCTTAGGTTTTCACCCAATATTAAATGAACATCAAGAACGTGTTTCTTGTTTTGCTGGTTTCAGTTTGCATGGTAAAAGATTAGGATTAATTGGTTAGTATTGCTGAAAGAAGCAACAGCTTGAACCTCATCCAAATATTCATTCTGATCTAAGTGCACGAGAGTGACTTTGACGTACAGATTTGGCTTCCTTGACTTTTGTGTTTTATGGTAGGTGCTTATTAAAAGACAAGTTGAAATGCTCTTTATTTTGAAATGAATTTTTCAATGTTCATATTTGTTCTATACCTTATCTTATTATTTACTATGATTTTTATAAACTCCAGAAAATCATTCAAGTCAATTGTAAGTAAATTGGCGTGTGAGAAGAAATTTCTGTGTTAAATTATATGGAGTACTTAAATATGTATTGTCAGTTTCAGTGGCTATGTATCAATATAATTATTTGATATGTTACATTGTGAACTTACCAGGGTCCCACACATCAGCATATCGATGTTCCGGTATGGGATAATGCTAGTTGATTAAACTGTGACCTCTCCTGATTAGCTAGACTGTTGTTGTAATTACCCCCCACCCCAACATACACCCACACAACACTGATGCTGCTGTTTAGTATTCCCACAAAAATAAGTATGGGTTAGGAACTATTTTTATATCAGACTAATATTACTTCTAAAGCACGTTATTTACTTGAATGTGTTTTTTTCAGTAACGTAGAGTTTAAACAACCTTTTAAGTCAATGACAACGAACAGAGCAATTCTGTCATTCATTCCTAAAATTTCTAACTCCCAAATCCCTTTTTGGCATTTGAGAAGCCTTGTAAAATAATTTTGATTCTGCCTTGATGCTGTGGAGGTAAACAAAAACAAAAACATACGAGATGGCACACAATTTGAAATTTTTCAAGACTACCAGTCAAAACTTCCAATGTAAAAAATGTAAAGCTTTTTGCCGCAAAGTAGTCACTTTTCTAACGTTTAATACCATTCTTAGTTTGCATACAATTTTTTTTTTATTTCTATTTGATTAGATAAATAGGAGATATGTACACAACTTTTGACAAACTATATTGAGCCAAATTCTTATGGCGGCAAGGGATGGTTTATTAAATTAACCCCTGCCAAATTTCTTAACATGAGGCTAAATTGTAACTTTTTCAACTATTATTGTTTACTAATTAAAGATATGGTTATATTTATGAAGTTGATGTTTCGGGCTTGTGTTGTTCTTTTAACGTATGTGAGGCATGTACACCTCCCATAGTTACTCTGCAGTATGTAGAAAGCGAAAAACCAATTGTCGGCTGGAAAGCTCCCCCCCCCCCGTACACATTTGGGATCAGAGCAGTAGAATATATCAAAAAGGCTTGGATGGCAACTATTTTAAATTGCATCAGCCTGTTTAGTACACAATGTTTTGCAGAATTTTCACCTTGGAAAAGGGTTTGTGTTTGCACTGTGAGTATCACATGGTGTCAAAAATGACCTTTGCACGTGAAAAATGCAGGTATAAATTTGGGGTTGGGGTGCATAAACTTCTTATGCTATGAACTGTCATTGACTTATCTGGTCAAGAGAATAATATTCTTATGCTTTGTATTAAAATAGCTATCCCAAAACATGGACCTTTTGGACCTCACTTGCGTATTTTATTTTTTATTTTTTTATACTAAACCCGGTGAAATGCGGCATTGAATTTCTGCATAAAATCTGTCTCTTGCACTCTGACAAGCATTTGTGTGCACAAGGAGACATGATTGGCACCATGTTAATAATGACCCGTTTGCGACAATTAATGGTCAGCTTTAATATCCGGCTGTGCATAGTATATATACATGGTGTTCATTTAAAATAGTGCTTCAAGAATTTGCGTTTTCCCGGCATCTTCTTATTTTGCATTAAAAATGCATTGACAAAATGAAATATGCCTTCAGGCGGATTTACATTTTTCAAACAAAAGTTGCATTCGAATGAAGGCTCGAATCTAAATACGTTCTAAATTTAAATTTAACACACTAGTAGTTTCATTAATGTTTTTATTTTATTTCAATATTACAAGCGTTTGAATACCTTAGCTTTATCTTATTTATCTTTATCCTTACTTGTCTCACACATCAATTTAAGGCTGTGAGTGCATATTACTGCCATCTCATACCTCAGCAATACGTGTGCATAGAAACAATATAAAATTCTTTATAATTATTGTTTAAAGGTTTAACATGAAACAAACACGTGTAACCAATATTTTATTGCCAGAGTAGTACTGACGTTGATTTATCAAATACTAGTAGCTTTATTACACTCTAGGAACAAACCATAGCAATGGAAGGAGGAGCGGGTCATCATATGTGCCTAATTTTTCGTTGGGTATTGGAATTAGTGGTTCTGGAAAATAAAGAAAACAACGAAAACTGATCCCCCACGAAACTTTCCGACACTACAAAGTCACTTTCCAGTGCTGATTTATTTAATTTTTGAATTAAGAGACTTTATAAATCACGTAATTACAGAAGCCAACCAGTGAACGTTGACACTAATAGGATGCTGACGAATTAAAGTACAGATCAACGGTCATGCCGATGTTTACACGCAAACAGTACAGATAACCATGCGAAAACATATCATTCTCAGTGGAAATTGCGCGAGCTTCATGAAATCATGCGATTGCATAAACAATCAGCTTGAAATGGCGAAGAAAATATCCATAGTTTTCTCTGTTACTGTGAAGGGAATCATACCAACAGAGGGTAACAAGTTTTACGACGCATTGTTATATACCGCGATAAGCTACGGATCGGACGAGTCTGCTCTATATCAAACTGAGACGTTGATGCGTATGGTTATTGTATTTTTTGACTTACTTCCTAATAAAGCGGGGTGATTAAAAGTTGGTCGTGTGGATTTAACAGAATTAATAATATACTCAGAACAAAAGAAGAATGGAAAGACACATGATCCTATGAAATATATAGGGAAAATACACCAGACATGCAACAACCACATAATATAGTCTTTTGGTCAAGTCCATAATATATTGTTCCAGAAATGGGGTGCCTGTTTGCCTTCGTATGATGCAACCAGATGCAGATGGTAACATAAAAACCGAAGCAAGGAACTTTCCTGACAGAGACTTTTACCGATTTTGGCAAGACACTAGAAGTTAACATTCACAATAAATGGGTGCAAAAATTATGTGTATTATTTGTCCAGCGCGAGAGTGTGACCGTGATTTGGCATGATGAGTTTTTCGAAGGAAACAAATTTTTGGACATAATTATATCTTCAACAGCAGGGTGTGCAATGATCCCTTCTACAATTTAAAATTACTTAATTTATTCACTATAGTGCGAATCTAAGCTGATTGTCTCATTTTGTTCATACGTCAGCTACTCCATCAATTATGCACCGACGCAATCACACAACATAAACCATATCCAAGTACTTATCAATTCTAATAAAGTAAGATGTGTTTTTGATTATTTGATATCACAACTTTGCGATTCTTAATTCTATCTAGCTGGGTTAGTCAATGCATATTTTATAATCAGATTTCGATATAATCTCAATTACAATTACAAATGGAGAATATAATACATTTATTTGCAACTCATAAATAAAACAAGATCACAGCATGACACATTTGTACCGACATTTGCGTTAAGCAGTTCATATTTCAGTACGAATAAATATAAAAATAAAGTAATTGATATGAAAATAATATCCTTATTACTCCTTAATATATGCAGTTAGTATTTGCATTCAAACGCAATTAACTAATATTGTACTTTACATTTATGTAGGACATATAGCATAGTTTATTACACAGTTAGCGTGCTAGTTTCACGACCTAAGGAGTACATTTTTGAATTCTACCAACAGACCTACCAGGGTTGGCTACCGCTGAGTGCTTTTGTGCATCGTACTTTCTCCACCTGCCTCTGCACGTTCAAAAAGTATTACGATTATTTTAAACATTAATATTTTACATCTGCATTAACATTACTGTAATGTTTTATTTGATATATTTTACTTACGCTCTTTCTATCCGACTTATTATGTGCACCATAGAGCTTTCTACTGGATTTAGGACTTTCCCATTCCTCACTCTATTCGATCCCACAGCTTCAATCAACCTTTTTTTGTGGTAAACAGGGTATTTCGGTAAAAGAAAGAACCCTTTTGTCAAATCATCACTCTTTTGGTTACATCCATATGCAATACAGTGCACAATATGTGCTGTACAAAGCACGATACATCACAAAAACATTTACGTGGGTAAATTAAATACTTGAATGGCTAGGTTGAATAGAAGGGATAAATATACGTCATATCCGTTTTTGGCACGCGGAAACTACCGATTGCTTACGAAAATTGCCGAATAATTCTGTCATTTAAAAAAGCGGATTTTTAAGTCTAATTAAACATTTTATGGTGTGCATACATAACAAATGCGTTTTTTATGACTATAATAATATCACACGTTTGTATAATATAGGTGGCCAGTGACCTTTAACTTAAGGGTATGGTGCAACGTTTCAGCTATTATTGTTTACTAATTAAAGATATGGATATCCTTGTGAAGTAGGTGTTTCGAGCTTGTGTTGTTCTTGAAATTGGTGTCAGGCATGTACACCTTCCATAATTACTCTGTAGTATGTAGATAGTGAAATACCAATAGTCGGGGAGGAAGAAGAGTTAGCCCCCATGGCAGTAAACACGTGGGTTCAGGACAAGTAGAATATCTTAAAATAAATTTGGATGGCAACTATTTTCAATTACATCAGCCTGTTTAGTACGCAATGTTTTGCAGAATTATCACCTTGGAAAAGGGTTTGTGTTTCCACCGTGAGCATCACATCGTGTCAAAAATGACCTTCGGACGTCAAAAATGTAGGTATAGATTTGGACTTGGGGTGCATAAACTTCGTTTGCTATGAACTGCCATTGACTTCTCTAGTCAAGTCAATAATACTATTATGCTTTGTTTTATAATAGCTATCCAAAACTATTGACCTTTTCGACCTCGCTTGTGTATTTTATTTTTTAAGATTTTTTATACTAGGCCGGTGAAAGCGGCATTAAATTTGTTTGTAAAAACTGTCCCTTGCACCCTTAAGAAAAACCAATATTTTGTTATTGGTGCAATGAACCACATCTGTCATACTTTTATGTTTCTTTGTATACATCTAAGTAATTTGTATGCATTAGCTTCATTATATTTCCTTCCTTTTTCTATATATTACTTATTGTTGTATGTAATGCTCGTTTGATGGGAGGTAACTGTTTTGCACCGCAATGCTACAACTATTTACATCATGACCAAGTAGCAGATTTTGGACTTAACTTGCTAGATATGTGAACATAATGGGGACTATAATGTATTTTCTTGCTCTTTCTGTACGTGTCAAGGTTTGCACCCCCGTTTTAATGAATATTATTCATGTTTCAGTACAGACACACAAAACAATTGCATTACATGTCAACATACATTCTTAAAATTAATTTAACTCCATAGGAGCTGATACACTTCAGGAATATTATAAATAAACATGCGGTTGTGAATGGTGAATGCCACCAATGGAACGGTCTTGGATACAGTGATGCATATGGCATATTGTGGGTTATAATTTGGATGAGAACAATGAAAGTTTCAGCACACTGACTTAAGTTTCTACCTTCATCACCCCACTGTGAAGTTGACATCAGATATTCATATCTCACACTTGGGTGATACTATAAAATGTATAATGTTATGCATATGTCTTGAAATTTCTCCGTTATCGAAAGGTAAAAAGCTTAAAATTAAGTGGCAGTTTTATGTTGTTGTTGTAGGGTTTAACGCCATTTTTTCAGCACAAGATAGGTTATACATGGCGGCCAGTATTATTGGTGGAGGAAGAACCCGGGAAAACCCCGGAAAGAACCACCGGCCCACGAGAAGCTACTGACAAGCTTTTTCACATACCCACATTGGCCGAATCCGAGACTCGAACCCACGCAGACAGAGGTGAGATGGCAGTGATCCGTAACGAAGAGCGCTTTAGACCACTTGGCCACTCGGGGCCCCGGCAGTTTTATGCATTTCACAATACACATAACAGTTTTTCTATTAAATCAGTAACACTTGTTTATTTTTTGTAGGTCTCAGTTTGCATGGTAAAATATTAGGATCAATGGTTAGTCTTGCTGAAAGAAGCAATAGCTCGAACCTCATCCAAATACTCATTCTGATCTAAGTGTACGAGAGTGACTTTGACGGACAGATTTAGCTCCTACAATTGTTATGTTTTATGATAGGTGCTAAATAAAAGCCAAGCAGTTGAAATGCCTTTCATCTTGAACTGAATTTTTCACTCTTAATATTTGTTCTATACCTTATCTTATTATTTACCATGATTTTGTAAATTCCAGAAAATCAGTAGTCAAATGTTAAGTGAATTGGTGTCTGGGAAGAAATTTCTGTCAAATTGTATGGAGTATGTATGGTCAGTTTCAGTGGCTATGCATCAATGGATTTATTTTATATGTTACTTTGTAAGCTAAAGCCAAGCAGTTGAAATGCCTTTCATCTTGAACTGAATTTTCCACTCTTAATATTTGTTCTACACCTTATCTTATTATTTACCATGACTTTGTAATTTCCAGAAAATCATTAGTCAAATGTAAGTGAATTGGTGTCTGAGAAGTAATTTCTCTGTTAAATTGCATGCAGTATGCATGGTCAGTTTCAGTGGCTATGCATAAATCGATTTATTTGATATGTTACTTTGTAACCTTACCAGGGTCCCACACATTCGCATATCGATGTTCCGGTATGGCCTAATGTTAATTGATCAAAGTTTGATCACTCCTGATAGCTAGATTCGCTGAAACTAATGGGATGCAGACCAATTAAAGTACATATCAAAGGTAGTGCTGATGGGTTTTTTTCCGCTTGTTTTTTTTTTTTTTTTTTTTTTTTTTTTTTTTTTTTTTTTTTTTTTTTTTTTTTTTTTACGCAAACAGTACAGATACCCATGCGAGACCAAATCATTCTCAGTGGAAATAGCGCGAACATCATAAATTCACGTGATTGCAAAAAGAAGCATTTGGAAATGACGAAAAGATCCAGAGTTTTCTCTTTTATTGTGAAGGGAATCATACCAATAGAGAATAACAAGTTCTACTAATCTATTGATGGAATAGTCACGGATGCAAGAGATTGTGTTTTCCTTGAACGTCACGACGCATTGTTATATACCGCGATAAGCTACGGATCGGACGAGTCTGCTCTATATCAAACTGAGACGTTGATGCGTATGGTAATTGTATTTTTTGACTTACTTCCTAATAAAGCGGGGTGATTAAAAGTTGGTCGTGTGGATTTAACAGAGTTAATAATATACTCAGAACAAAAGAAGAATGGAAAGACACATGATCCTATGAAATATATAGGGAAAATACACCAGACATGCAACAACCACATAATATAGTCTTTTGGTCAAGTCCATAATATATTGTTCCAGAAATGGGGTGCCTGTTTGCCTTCGTATGATGCAACCAGATGCAGATGGTAACATAAAAACCGAAGCAAGGAACTTTCCTGATAGAGACTTTTACCGATTTTGGCAAGACACTAGAAGTTAACATTCACAATAAATGGGTGCAAAAATTATGTGTATTATTTGTCCAGCGCGAGAGTGTGACCGTGATTTGGCATGATGAGTTTTTCGAAGGAAACAAATTTTTGGACATAATTATATCTTCAACAGCAGGGTGTGCAATGATCCCTTCTACAATTTAAAATTACTTAATTTATTCACTATAGTGCGAATCTAAGCTGATTGTCTCATTTTGTTCATACGTCAGCTACTCCATCAATTATGCACCGACGCAATCACACAACATAAACCATATCCAAGTACTTATCAATTCTAATAAAGTAAGATGTGTTTTTGATTATTTGATATCACAACTTTGCGATTCTTAATTCTATCTAGCTGGGTTAGTCAATGCATATTTTATAATCAGATTTCGATATAATCTCAATTACAATTACAAATGGAGAATATAATACATTTATTTGCAACTCATAAATAAAACAAGATCACAGCATGACACATTTGTACCGACATTTGCGTTAAGCAGTTCATATTTCAGTACGAATAAATATAAAAATAAAGTAATTGATATGAAAATAATATCCTTATTACTCCTTAATATATGCAGTTAGTATTTGCATTCAAACGCAATTAACTAATATTGTACTTTACATTTATGTAGGACATATAGCATAGTTTATTACACAGTTAGCGTGCTAGTTTCACGACCTAAGGAGTACATTTTTGAATTCTACCAACAGACCTACCAGGGTTGGCTACCGCTGAGTGCTTTTGTGCATCGTACTTTCTCCACCTGCCTCTGCACGTTCAAAAAGTATTACGATTATTTTAAACATTAATATTTTACATCTGCATTAACATTACTGTAATGTTTTATTTGATATATTTTACTTACGCTCTTTCTATCCGACTTATTATGTGCACCATAGAGCTTTCTACTGGATTTAGGACTTTCCCATTCCTCACTCTATTCGATCCCACAGCTTCAATCAACCTTTTTTGTGGTAAACAGGGTATTTCGGTAAAAGAAAGAACCCTTTTGTCAAATCATCACTCTTTTGGTTACATCCATATGCAATACAGTGCACAATATGTGCTGTACAAAGCACGATACATCACAAAAACATTTACGTGGGTAAATTAAATACTTGAATGGCTAGGTTGAATAGAAGGGATAAATATACGTCATATCCGTTTTTGGCACGCGGAAACTACCGATTGCTTACGAAAATTGCCGAATAATTCTGTCATTTAAAAAAGCGGATTTTTAAGTCTAATTAAACATTTTATGGTGTGCATACATAACAAATGCGTTTTTTATGACTATAATAATATCACACGTTTGTATAATATAGGTGGCCAGTGACCTTTAACTTAAGGGTATGGTGCAACGTTTCAGCTATTATTGTTTACTAATTAAAGATATGGATATCCTTGTGAAGTAGGTGTTTCGAGCTTGTGTTGTTCTTGAAATTGGTGTCAGGCATGTACACCTTCCATAATTACTCTGTAGTATGTAGATAGTGAAATACCAATAGTCGGGGAGGAAGAAGAGTTAGCCCCCATGGCAGTAAACACGTGGGTTCAGGACAAGTAGAATATCTTAAAATAAATTTGGATGGCAACTATTTTCAATTACATCAGCCTGTTTAGTACGCAATGTTTTGCAGAATTATCACCTTGGAAAAGGGTTTGTGTTTCCACCGTGAGCATCACATCGTGTCAAAAATGACCTTCGGACGTCAAAAATGTAGGTATAGATTTGGACTTGGGGTGCATAAACTTCGTTTGCTATGAACTGCCATTGACTTCTCTAGTCAAGTCAATAATACTATTATGCTTTGTTTTATAATAGCTATCCAAAACTATTGACCTTTTTGACCTCGCTTGTGTATTTTATTTTTTAAGATTTTTTATACTAGGCCGGTGAAAGCGGCATTAAATTTGTTTGTAAAAACTGTCCCTTGCACCCTTAAGAAAAACCAATATTTTGTTATTGGTGCAATGAACCACATCTGTCATACTTTTATGTTTCTTTGTATACATCTAAGTAATTTGTATGCATTAGCTTCATTATATTTCCTTCCTTTTTCTATATATTACTTATTGTTGTATGTAATGCTCGTTTGATGGGAGGTAACTGTTTTGCACCGCAATGCTACAACTATTTACATCATGACCAAGTAGCAGATTTTGGACTTAACTTGCTAGATATGTGAACATAATGGGGACTATAATGTATTTTCTTGCTCTTTCTGTACGTGTCAAGGTTTGCACCCCCGTTTTAATGAATATTATTCATGTTTCAGTACAGACACACAAAACAATTGCATTACATGTCAACATACATTCTTAAAATTAATTTAACTCCATAGGAGCTGATACACTTCAGGAATATTATAAATAAACATGCGGTTGTGAATGGTGAATGCCACCAATGGAACGGTCTTGGATACAGTGATGCATATGGCATATTGTGGGTTATAATTTGGATGAGAACAATGAAAGTTTCAGCACACTGACTTAAGTTTCTACCTTCATCACCCCACTGTGAAGTTGACATCAGATATTCATATCTCACACTTGGGTGATACTATAAAATGTATAATGTTATGCATATGTCTTGAAATTTCTCCGTTATCGAAAGGTAAAAAGCTTAAAATTAAGTGGCAGTTTTATGTTGTTGTTGTAGGTTTTAACGCCATTTTTTCAGCACAAGATAGGTTATACATGGCGGCCAGTATTATTGGTGGAGGAAGAACCCGGGAAAACCCCGGAAAGAACCACCGGCCCACGAGAAGCTACTGACAAGCTTTTTCACATACCCACATTGGCCGAATCCGAGACTCGAACCCACGCAGACAGAGGTGAGATGGCAGTGATCCGTAACGAAGAGCGCTTTAGACCACTTGGCCACTCGGGGCCCCGGCAGTTTTATGCATTTCACAATACACATAACAGTTTTTCTATTAAATCAGTAACACTTGTTTATTTTTTGTAGGTCTCAGTTTGCATGGTAAAATATTAGGATCAATGGTTAGTCTTGCTGAAAGAAGCAATAGCTCGAACCTCATCCAAATACTCATTCTGATCTAAGTGTACGAGAGTGACTTTGACGGACAGATTTAGCTCCTACAATTGTTATGTTTTATGATAGGTGCTAAATAAAAGCCAAGCAGTTGAAATGCCTTTCATCTTGAACTGAATTTTTCACTCTTAATATTTGTTCTATACCTTATCTTATTATTTACCATGATTTTGTAAATTCCAGAAAATCAGTAGTCAAATGTTAAGTGAATTGGTGTCTGGGAAGAAATTTCTGTCAAATTGTATGGAGTATGTATGGTCAGTTTCAGTGGCTATGCATCAATGGATTTATTTTATATGTTACTTTGTAAGCTAAAGCCAAGCAGTTGAAATGCCTTTCATCTTGAACTGAATTTTCCACTCTTAATATTTGTTCTATACCTTATCTTATTATTTACCATGACTTTGTAATTTCCAGAAAATCATTAGTCAAATGTAAGTGAATTGGTGTCTGAGAAGTAATTTCTCTGTTAAATTGCATGCAGTATGCATGGTCAGTTTCAGTGGCTATGCATAAATCGATTTATTTGATATGTTACTTTGTAACCTTACCAGGGTCCCACACATTCGCATATCGATGTTCCGGCATGGCCTAATGTTAATTGATCAAAGTTTGATCTCTCCTGATAGCTAGATTCGCTGAAACTAATGGGATGCGGACCAATTAAAGTACATATCAAAGGTGGTGCTGATGGGGTTTTTTCCGCTTGTTTTTTTTTTTTTTTTTTTTTTTTTTTTTTTTTTTTTTTTTTTTTTTTTTTTTTTTTTTTTTTTTTACGCAAACAGTACAGATACCCATGCGAGACCAAATCATTCTCAGTGGAAATAGCGCGAACATCATAAATTCACGTGATTGCAAAAAGAAGCATTTTGAAATGACGAAAAGATCCAGAGTTTTCTCTTTTATTGTGAAGGGAATCATACCAATAGAGAATAACAAGTTCTACTAATCTATTGATGGAATAGTCACGGATGCAAGAGATTGTGTTTTCCTTGAACGTCACGACGCATTGTTATATACCGCGATAAGCTACGGATCGGACGAGTCTGCTCTATATCAAACTGAGACGTTGATGCGTATGGTTATTGTATTTTTTGACTTACTTCCTAATAAAGCGAGGTGATTAAAAGTTGGTCGTGTGGATTTAACAGAATTAATAATATACTCAGATAAAAAGAATAATGGAAAGAGACAAATGATCCTCTGAGATATGGATTAAATACAACAGATATGAACCAGCCACACATTATAGTCTTTTAATTAAGTCCATTATATTCCAGAAAGGGGGCGCCTGTTTGCCTTCGTATGATGCAAGCAGTTGCAGATTATAACATAAAAACTGAAGCATGATGGAGACTTTTATCTATTCTTGTAAGAGACTAGAAGTTAACATTCACAATAAATGGGTGCAAAAAATACATGCATTTTTGTCCAGCGCGAGAGTGTGACCGTGATTTTGCATGATGAGTTTTTCTAAGGAAACAAATTTTTTCGACATAATTATATCTTGTTAGATACAATAGCAGGGCGTGCAATGATCCCTTCTACAATTTAAAATTACTTAATTTATTCACTATTGTGGGAATCTAAGCTGATTGTCTCATTTTGTTCATACGTCAGCTACTCCATCAATTATGCACCGACGCAATTATACAACGTCACAATATCCAAGTAGTTATCAATTCTAATAAAGTAGGATGTGTTTTCCATTATTTGATATCACACAACTTTGCGATTTTTTATTCTATCTAGCTGGATTAGTCAATGTCTACTTTATAATCAGATTTCGATACAATCTCAATTACAATTATAAATGGAGAAGAATATAACATTTATTTGCAACTCATAAATAAAACATGATCACAGCATGACACATTTGTATCGACATTTGCGTTAAGCAGTTCATATTTCAGTACGAATATAAAGATAAAGTAATTGATATGAAAATAATATCCTTATTACTCCTTAATATATGCAGTTAGTATTTGCATTCAAACACAATTAACTAATATTGTACTTTACATTTATGTAGAACATATAGCATAGTTTATTACACGGTTAGCGTGCTAGTTTCACGACTTAAGGAGCACATATTCGAATCCTACCAAGAGATTTACCATGGTTGGCTACCGTGGAGTGTTCTTGTGCATCGTACTTTCTCCACCTTCCTCAGCAATAAATGACCTGAATGTGTTGCTGTGCTGTAATATCTTAATATCGAACAAATTCGTCTAACGTGATTTTCTAGCACAAGCAAATGAAAAAGTTTCTTGAACTCGAACATTCAATGCGAGGAAACATGTCAATAAATAAAGACGCCACTTCATGCCTTATACTATACATACCACGATTATGTAGAGTTCTGTGCTATGCCGTGTTGAATATATATATAGATACATTTATGTATAGGGTTTAATGGTACGCCAGCACAACACTGACTATACGGCGCCAATTAAAAGAGGGACTCCTGGTGGCCGAGTGATCTACGGCCCTCGCCTTTACCAAACACTGCCATCTCTTTGTCCGTTTGGGTTCTAGTCTCGCGCTCGGCCAACTGTTTATGTGTGAAAGCTTGCCAGTAGTTTCCCTTGGGTGATGGTTGTTTTTTCCGGCTTCTTCCTCCACCAAATATACCGGCCGCCATTTATATCCTATCATTTGCTAACAAACGGCATTAAACCCATAACAATAACCAAGTAAAAGCATAGTTCTAAAAGTGTCAAAATGACTTTGCAGACAAAACTTGAAAATTGTTTATTCTAAAAAGTGTTCTTTGTGAATTTTTCATTCCCCATATGTTGCCAAGCATACAAAAAATACCGACTTGTATTATGATTCAAGTCCATCTATGCAATATAGCATACCCTTTCCAAGCTGTACAAGTAAAAAATCGCGTTTCCTTAAGATCTGTGACATCAACGGGTATAAAGTTTTATCGTGGTAATTAACCCGAAGAAATATTTTCTAGGTTTCAAAGATTTCAGTATGGTTGTAATATCTGCGGTAAAACTGGGGCTTCATTCTGTAACAAACTTGATGTTTTGCCATGGGGTGTTGCAACGACAACTCCAACGTCTCCATCTTACTAATCGTCTGCATACAGGGACGTGTGGCAACGACCGAAGGCTCTTATTTCACAGAATTTAAACTAGATAATTTGTTCAGAAACTATTAATTTTGGAAGTGGGTGGAGGTGGGGTGATAACCAACTTACTGAATCGCTAACATGATTTGCAACTATGTGCAAGACTGGGTTTCCATGCAGCTAGATAAGAATGAATTTCGATCACAAAATGTGGAATTAAATTCGGTTTCCGAGTGGACAGAGTTTTGTATTTGGACCTAAAACCAACATTATATCAGAAACAAAATGAATTGGAGCAGTTGGATAGTCTACCGAAAATGCAGACTAGTTTGTCTTATATAACGTCATGTCTCACTTTTATTTATTGTTCTCCCACAACTGAAACTTTATAGATTCCCGAAAACAGCGGCCAGGTCCAAGATTTTGTATCGGCTCAAGCATAAGCATCCAAGATTTTAAAATACGTGCACAATCAAGCAATAGTCGCAATTCCTTGTTAATAATATTCTGAATAATAGGAGTAAGGCCTTCCAGTCTCCTCCCCAATCTGCATGTGAACTGAACCCAGGATTTTGACACTGTACTTGATGAATCTCACATGCCGAAATAAAGTGAGTTTTTGGTAAAGAATAAGTCTAATACATTTAGTTTCCTCTACAAAATGGACAAGAAAACCTTCAAGATGCAGTGTTCTTCTGACCCTTTGTGAATTCTGTTTGAATATACCTTTATTTGAGGTTTAACAGTATGTATACCTCTTGATTAATTTATATCAGATCCAAGAGTCGTCCACATATAATGAGCAGTCTGCTTCATGATCAAGGTTTCACTATGTTTTTAATTGTGATGTTTATCAGGTAAATAAGAATATGCCGTCATGATGTGCACCCATATCCTGATCATTGCATTCTGAAAATGTGGCATTCATCTCTACTTTGAAATTTCTCTTTACAAATCAATTGCGGAAGACGTAAGGATTTGAATGTGGGAGCAAAACCAACCAGTGCATCTTTGATTTAGAAGGGCTATAAATCTGTACAAGTGGCCTCAAGTATTAAGAATTATTCCCTCTACATACTGCATTTTTTTTTTTTTTAAATGCCTGTAGAGGGGTAATGCATAAAACAAGTCTCACAAGCTGAACAATAGACAACCGAAGCCAAACAGTCGTCACAAGGCGCGGCAGAAACAAATTTTTGATGATTGTAAATGTTCACCGTAAGAAATCGCTGTCATGTTTGTTTGTGCTCCACTACCGACTTTTAAAAATAAAAGGCAAGAAGGATATAAAATGCACAGAACTTAGTGATTTCAATTATCAATTACACATTTTCTAACCTGCTTGTCACCAGGGAATCTCGCACACTCACTTTGTTAACGTTTCGAATCAAACGGTTTTCTTTATTAACACGGTAGCCATATTTGCACAGTCGAGGCTACGTTTGCACACAACTGATGCGATGTAGTTTAACGACTTTGATAATCTCAATAATTCCGTAAATTTTGGAGTTACACATCTCTGAAAATATGTATACAAGAGTTCATCTTTTTCATTGGTTAAATTTATTTTATAAATATTAAAACTAGACGCTGCCAATTTTGGACGTAGCCGACAGTTTTACTAAAAATAAGACCGTTCTATAAACCAGGATAGGTTAGCGAGCGATCTGCCTCCTTGTTTACATCTGGACTTTCTATTTGTTTTAAATGCCAATCAGTTGACACTGTTAAGGACACCCCAATGACAATCATGTCATAAATTATACATTAATGAATGAAAAGACGAAGTTTTGTGCATCATTGATGCCTTTCGTTTTCAAAATCGTTGGTGGTGGGGGTTGCAAACAAAGGTGGGTGTTTGCGAATACTGTAGAAAAACTATCCAGGGACATTTACAGTCTCTGAAATTTTTCAGAGAACTTTGCGTAAAGATTGATCGTAGTGAAGTATGCAGAGATAAATGTATTGCATGGGACTGGAAAAAAAAATGAGCGTGGTCGGAATAACTATTATTTACTGACGAGATGACCACTGACGTGAAACCGGACTAAAAGGTAAGTGTGTGGAGAAAGAAGAACAAGATATGAAACGTGTACCGTCTTGCTCACCCATGCACTGGTTCATACGGCAAGTTCAAGTAAACAACGTGGTGTTGTTTAACCTTTTAAGGTGAAGATAACCTTGACTTTGAAGATAGAAACATGAACAGGATCAAATATATTGATACGCTTGAAAACTTCATGTGGCTTTTTCTTACAGCGAAATACGTTTCCGACCAACCGTGGTTGTACAGAGACGACTCTATACATGTGCATCGGAGCGGAGGGAAGGATGAATGCAAGCGGTGAAATAATATTCCACATTTGATATAGCCTTCAAAGAGTCCTCACAGTAACCCAACAGAAAATAGTTGACTAATCCTGAAAAATTATGAATTAAAGAACAGAAAAAATAACCTTATTGAGGATCTAAATATCCAACTCCTTAATTTTATATTTATCTTTTTTATGTTCACAAACTGCATCAGTCATTATCATTAAACAAGTAGTGTCAAAAGATCAGATTGCTAAATGTTAATTCATTCATCACTTATGAAACGTCAATCGCAAAATGTGCATGACGTTAAAATGGTAATAAATGAAACAATTACCTCCCCTGAACATCTTTTTCTACAGCTTCTCATAATTATTTTCATGGTGTCTGACTAGGTAAAGTCAATTGTGCAAATAACTGTGGTCACTGATCAGTAAAATGACAAACAGTGAATAGAATTAAGTCAAGAAATCCGGAAAAGAACAGTGAATAGAAGAAACTCAACAAATCCCGAAAAGGACTGGTAACTACTGTGTACCACCGAAGCGTAGTTTTGTCTGTACACAGGTAACTGGCACGAAGCATCTGCCTCTATTGTTTTGAGCATACGGGAGAGAACGGTATGACAACCAATAGCCCTGTCTTTTGTTACAATCCAGTATTTCATCCCATTATATATCACATCCCGGATAAATTATTATAAACGTTTGCAGCGCGGATAGTGGTATGTATTTTCTGTTCAGTTTGGTGGTACATGCCCGAATGGGCGCACATCACTTAAATCCAATAGTAAGTAAGTAAGTATGTTCAATTTAACCAAAGTTCACACTGTTTTCGAGATATATGCGTCAGCATGTGCAGAATTTAAAGTCGGGAATATGTTTTTGGTAGCATCAGAAAAGGTGCCAACTTCAAGACGGCGTTGTTTACCCAAATATTCTTTTTTCCAAAGCTGAAAAATGCACTGTTAACAATAGTCCGAGTTTCCTCTGACCCTTGCCACCCCATTTTTGATATTTGGACATCTATGTTGGTGTGTAGGGTCAGAGTCCATTCCCTATCGAAAAGTTGGAATTCGCCGACACCATTTGGTGTCGGCATAGGGTAGCCGCTTAATAACCGGCCTAGCAAACTTTAGCGACCTTTCATCGAGATAAAGCTGCATGAAATCGATAGGAATATGATTGATGTTCTCAGATATTGCAAGTATAGCATTCGTTATATCTTTAATCCGCTGACAGACTAGCCAAAACTATAGTGTTGATGAAATTTGACCTGGAAATCGTCATTTGCATTCCGAGTCACATGACTACACAAATCTCGCGACCCATATGTCAATGACTTCAGAGTTCAAATAGTCACGTGATATCAACAATTAACTATTTCTAATGTTGCTGTAGGAAAACAAATCTAACATATAAATGAAAGTCACGTAATATTTATAGAAAAATAAAAGAACATAAACTTCTAAAACTATTTATTCTGGAAACAACGACCAGAAATCAGTAATGTTGCAGTGGCTTGAAAACTAACAACATATTCAACAAGCGGAGAGCACAGGTCAACGCGGTAGTCACGTGATACCAACAAAATATATCGCTGACACGTGCTTAGTACTTGATGAATCTGGTTTTCTCCACCTTGTTGCGATACCGTCAGATTTCTAGTCGTTGTTCTCAGAATAAATATGTTGAGAATTAAGTGTGCATTATATTTATGTACAAGTATTACGTGACTTTTAATTAATATTTTCGAATTCTATCTACAACAACTGTCGAAATGGTTTATAGTTGATATCACGTGACTATTGGACATCTGATGTCATTGACATGTAGGTTGCGAGATTTGTGTAGTCATGTGACTCGGAATGCAAATGGCGAGTTCCAGGTCAAATTTTATCAACTCTATAGTTGCATCTCGTCTCTCAGCGGATTAAAGATATAACAAATGCTACACTCACTATTTCTGAGAAAATAAATCATATTCGTATCGATTTCAAGCAGGTATATCTCGATGAAAGGTCGTTAAAGTTTGCTAGGCCGGTTAGTAAGCGGCTACCCTATGCCGACACCAAATGGTGTCGGCGAATTCCAACTTTTCGATAGGGAATGGACTCTTACTCTACACTCCAACACACATGTCCAACGGTCAGAGGAAACTCGGACTATGTTAACAACAGTTGAGAAAATGTTCTTAAGGACAGAAACATTTAAAATTATATGGGTGGCAAGTCCTGCGGCAAAGAAAACTATAAAACCCTAAAGTTAATAACTTTATCTTTCGTGTTTTGTTCATTTAGCCTCCTATAATGACAAGATGCCATATATCCCTTTATACAGACAGTTGAAAAGATAAAGACTTTGTTCTTGTTGCTGTCGTTTTGGGTTTAACGCCATTTTTCAGCGCGTGATAGGCTATACATGGCGACCAGAATAAAACTGGCGGAGGAAGAACCCGGAGAGCCCAGGTAAGAACTAGCTGCCAACGAGAAGCTACTGGCAAGCTTTCTCACATACAAATATTGGCCGAGCCTGAGAATTGAACTCATCAGAAAGAAGTAACAAAAGATGGATACACTGTTTGAGATGCCGTTGAAAAATCCAACGACTCATATCAAGAGCCAGTTACAAGATGTAACCTGATTTTTACCGCAAAAATGACAGCCATACTCAAATCTTTGAACTATACGGAAACCTATCCCACTCACAAAAAAATCATCATTTGGTATTCTCTTTCCACACCGAAAGCTTTGAAAAACCTAAAATTTTACAACCCGTTAATATTTCAGATCTTTCAGAAACTCGATATAGTAGTAAAATTAATAATACTCTGTAATGTTACTTTCCTTGTCCTATTTGTACTAAGGGTAAACAAGGGCAGATAAGGCAGATTAAAAAATCTCATATAGTGACTTCAAACGTATAGAACACATCGCGGACACGAAGTAATAATGAACAGATCATTTATAGGACACGCATGCCTGATTCAGGAACACCTACTGAAAAGTGTAAAATGACAGCCATTAAATAAAATTACACCTGATTCAGGAACACCTACTAAAAAGAGTAAAAAAAAGGCAGATTAAAAAATCTCATATACTGACTTCAAACGTATAGAACACATCGCGGACACGAAGTAATAATGAACAGATCATTTATAGGACACGCATGCCTGATTCAGGAACACCTACTGAAAAATGAACCTAGACCAGCACACGACAGTCATGTCTACTATCGTGTTCCACCTATAGTGACAGTTTTATTTATTACCTCGTTTCGCGTGATATGTGGGCTACATTAACGAATATAGTATGTACCGCCTTAGACTATCTCTTTATGTAACAAATTATGACCCAACGTTTTAAGATTTTATATTTATACAATCGTATTTTTTAACATACTTTACAGAATTATAATTTCTTTATATATTATCATGTAGTGCTTCATGTATACGTCTATTTGGAATTGTTTGTCTTCCTAATCTTTTGCGCACGTTCTCATTTTTACATTTTTAAAGCTTTATTTTTAATTTTCACAATATGGACATTATGGCAAGGACGTTGCGTCAAAGGTATCAATTTTCATTATAAGGAAAATTGGCGCAACGAATGGTATATCAAAGATACGGAGTATACACTAAAAATAGATTTTATTTATATCACATACATATACACATACCTGTATTTCCAACGCAGGTAAGATTGATAACAAGCAAGCTATGTACAGGCGGAATGAATGAATTCTGTACAGCCCTGTCCAATGTGTCCACTCAAACTGTAGTTCTTAATATTTTGTGAATAATCGCGATCTCCTTTTCAAATTGTTAAGTTGCTTCTTTTACTTTTTGAACTCTATTTTCATTTATATTGATTAAATAAATATAAGATATACTTATTATTTAAACAAGACAGATGTATTAAACGAAGAAAATATAGCACTACAAACACAACATAGTTAACTACTTGAACATTGAACGAGCTGGCTTTCACATACCGTCTGGCATATTTAGACGAGCTGGAAATATAAACAAACGAACTGAGGAACCGGTAAGAGGTAATTCAAACATTTAAATGTATTTACAGTTCATATACGTCATTATTATGATTTAATTAACATTGCTACCAACCATGAGACTGTTTCTCTCCTCCATTTCTAACTTTCCCCTTTCCGTTATTTCATGTGACTACATTGATCCATCATTCATAGGTCCAGAGACATCGTCCCATGACAGGCGAAAATACGCCATGTTTGTTTCTGAAGTTTTTGGCTGGTATCTTTCTACGAAGGCCCAGAGAGAGAGAGAGAGAGAGAGAGAGAGAGAGAGAGAGAGAGAGAGAGAGAGAGAGATGGTGGTCGGATTGGGGAGACTTAAGTCATTTATTTATTCATTGTCCATCCCCATGCTTCTTTATTGGTCGATTAGTCTGCTGCCTTACCAACTCCCACGGTGATAGAAAATGGTTGATGGATGGTAGAGCGGCCTTCGGACATTTTAATATTACATATGTTTTAGAGCCGTATTAATAGGTCTTATCAAACATGAAGAAAGAAATAAAAACAAAAAAAGCATTAAATAAATTACAGTACGTGTATTCCTCCTTGCAAATAAATGTACCGTAAAAGCCTTGACATATTATTGCAACTTGGTGTCACTGGTATAGTGAACACTGTATTAGAATCCCACAGAAAGTGCACACCTCACAGTTACGAAGTGCCACGTTCGTCTAAGTTACTTGGTGCAAGTTCAGTTTTCTGTCTTTCTCTCACTCAACATACTTGAGTAATACCCTGTATTATTTCCGTTATGCATGAGAGAGAGAGAGAGAGAGAGAGAGAGAGAGACGGTGAGGCAGAGATGGTTTCAATGAAATAATGCACCCTGTTTAATTCATTTAGAAGACGAAGATAATCATATTTCTATCGTTAGTTTCTTGCAAAACTAGTAGTGAAGTGAGACACTTTAGCGACAATGGCGACTTAACGTTAAAAATAGGTATATCCACTTTGGTGACAATGGGAATTTAACATGGGGAAATTTAACATGGAATGAATGAGGAACTGAACATACCGACAAGGGATTGTGTCACCCTAGGGACAAGGGGACCTTAATGTTAAAAAGAGGTATTTCCACTCTGGGGACAATGGGAATCTAACATGGGGAATTTTATATCCACACTAGGGACAATGGGAATTGAACGTAGCGACAAGGGATTGGGGCACCTTAGCCTCAATTGAAACCTTAATGTTAAAATGGGATATATCCACTTTGGCGACAATGGGAATTTGACATGGGAATTGTAGATCCACTTTGGCGACAATGGGAATTTAACATGGGAAATTTAACATGGAGTGAATGGGGAACTGAACATAGCGAGAAGGGATTGGGACACTCTAGCCTCAATGGGACCTTAATGATAAAAAGGGGTATATCCACTCTAGCCTCAAGGGGAATTTAACATGGGGAATTTTATATCCACTCTTGGGACAATGGGTATTTAACATGGGGAATTTTATATCCACTCTAGGGACAATGGCAGTTTAGCATAGGTTGGGTTTGTATAGGGATAATAGGAATGATTACGTCACGGTACTGGACATTGGCAACAATGTCCGCCAGGCGTTATATAAAGTTATATGCCACGCCCCGCCAAGTGTTAGATTTTCATGGCGATCCACGAACAGTGGGAATTACCATTACAAAACACCCTGGGACGATTCACGGACAAGATTTATACGGACAATGGGAATTACCATTACAAAACACCCTGGGACGATAGAAGGGGAAATTTAACATGGGAAATTTAACATGGGTGGGACTATAGATGGACAAAGGGAATTTAACATGGGTGGGATACTCTACGGACAAGGGAAATTGAAAATAGGGAATATATAGCGACAATGGATTGGGACTGTTTACGGACAAGGGGAAATTGAACAGGAGTGGGATACTTTACGGACAATGGGAATTACATGGATAAGACACCCTGGGAACGTTTACGGACAAGATTTATACGGAGAAAAGGTTGGGCCAGTATAGCGATAAAAAATTTGGGTCTGTATAGAGACAATAAGAATGGAACAGGTCGGGTTACGTCACGGTACTGGACATTGACAACAATGTTGTAAGTGGCTGATCTCAAATGGGCAAAATAGTGACAGCGGAAAAAAGTCTATAACGCCTGGCGGGGCGGGACATATAACTTTATAGACATAGACTCACCTACCAAACAATCCGTAGTGATGAGAGTGCTAATCTAAAATATACAAAACAACACACTCATACTAACAAAATCCACGTTATTTACTATCAATACATTGTGGAGAAGGAAATATTTTTATCTACAAAACACACCAATGCCTACAATCACCTTAGCAAAAGAGTAAGTGGTTATAGTCACACTACTCCACATTCACACAAAACAACACATTGAGCAGGGACAAGGGTTTTTCTGGTAAGGGAAACAAACACATAAACACATACAAACGTACGCGTGCACACAAACAAAATACACACACAAACAAAACACACACACATAAACGTACCCGCGCATACAAAAGCACACACTTTTTTTGGTTAAGGGATAAGCTTTTTGTTAAGGAAAAGACAAACACACACAAGCACATTCAAACGTACGCGCGCACACATATACACACGCAAACGAAAACACATACATACACACACACTTTTTGTTAAGGGATAAGCTTTTTTGTAAAGGGAAGAAAACAAACACACATACATACACACAAATACACATACACATACAAACGTACGCGAACGCACACAAACACATACAAACACACACGTACACACTTTTTCGTTAAGGGAACATTTGTTTTGTTAAGGGAAGAAAACAAACGCACATACATGCACACAAACACACACACACATACAAACGTACGCTAATGCACACAAACACATATAAACATACACACACATACAAACACTTTTTTGTTAAGGGATAAGTTTTTGCTAAGGGAGAAAACAAAGACGCATACACACACATACAAACACATACATACACAGACACTTTTTTATTATGGGAACTTTTTTTGTTAAGGGAAGAAAACAAACACACATACATGCACACAAACACACGCACACATACAAACGTACGCTAATACACACAAACACATACACATTCAAACACTTTTTTGTTAAGGGATAAGCTTTTGCTAATGAAGAAAACAAACACACATACACACACATACAAACGTACGCGAACGCACACAAACACATAAAACACACACACACACACATACAAACACTTTTTGTTAAGGGATATGTTTTGGTAAGGGAAGAAAACAAACACATACACGCAAACACACACAAACATACAAACGTACGCTAATGCACACAAACACGTACAAACACACACACGCACACACATACAAACACATTTTTGTTAAGGCATAAGTTTTTTGCTAAGGGAAGAAAACAAACACATGCACATTCATACAATCGCACGCGAACGCACACAAACACATACAAACGTACGCGCACACATACATACACACACAAAAGTACTCACTCATACAAAAACACACATACACATACGCACAGACGTTTTTGTTAAGGAATAAGCTTTCTGTTAAGGGAGAAACAAACACATAAACACATACAAACATACGCGCGCACACATACACACATACACACACACACACACAAAAGAATGCATGGATACAAAAAACACATACATACATACACACACACTTTTTTAAGTGATAAGCTTTCTGTTAAGGGAAAAGCAAACATACAAACACATACAAACGTACGCGCGCACACAAACAAAATAAACATCCAAACAAAGAAGACGGAAACACACAGAAAAGAGGACAGAGATTTTCCAAAGAAAGACTCACAGATAGCATAGAGACTCCAATAAGAAAAGTCAATTGTATTAGTACAAAACATTTATTCAAGTTTATACATGGGCTCTCTGACCTGTGCTATGGTCTAAGCAATATCCATTTAATACATAAACATTTGGACATTAAACAAACCTATTTACAAGTTATTTAGTTCTTGGTTCTAGTAAACTACTTTTTAAAATTAAAATTCATGCCTTCAAAGAAACCATTTCATAAACAACTTATTTACATTTCATAAAAGAATGCCATTTTCTTTCACGCTACATTAAATGTTCGTTTTTATGAAAAAGCTAAAACAAGAAACAAACGATCAAATAGGACTAAGTTCATGTTTCTCTCTATATCCGTCACAAACGTTGTTTAAAATCTGGTCAGCTACCACTTGTGTCCCAGAGTAGATGTTTCCCATCACGTACTCCCTTTCATTCGTAAGTCTGCTGTTATGCCCTTCGTGCTAGGTACATTTATCGGTAAGCCGATCAAGTGCAGTCATTGTCTTCTTCCCATGGAGGTACAATTTATGCCATATGTATGGTCACATTTCCATCGGTGATGTCAAATTTTTCTTTCATCGTCTGCACGTCTTCAATAGCCCTCAAACGTTTGGAAGAAGTTAATTCTGCAGGTGTACTAAAACCAAGACATACAGAAGAGTTCAAACTGTCGTGATACACAGATAAGCTCAAACGACCTCGATCTTTGACTTGGCACTGACGTTTGAGTTCCTCTAACAGCAAGTCAAATAGGTCCGTAATGAAACCTGCTGCTTCCTCGGGTTGAATGTCAGACGCGAAGTCTTTAAATTTCACCGTGTAGGTGTAAGTTGTCGTCCTACATTTTCTCGAAATCGCTGTCTGAGTCATTTGGATGCTGTAATACTCCTTTAGGTCTACTGAATCATTTTCCTTCTTGGACTCACTTTGCCGTGACGGTATGTTGGTGGTGAAATATGCCAATGATGTTTGTTCCTTCTCTTTTTTCATTTGCGTAGAGTGATTCATCTTTCTCGGAGCTTGTCCTCGCAATGAAATGTCGTTCTTGAAAGTCGTCCCCTTTGTATACTGGATAATATCAGCGTGTGCATAAGGTAAAATCTTCTAGTCTGGAAGTTGCACTGGTCTTCCATGGCGTTAGTAAATAATCAACTAAGATGTGGTACTGCATTGGTGATGTGATCGTGAGTCACAGCATCGCACTCGAGTTTCTCATTGGACTTGAGCCTCTCACTCGATTCTTGCTGTGTCGAAGTCATCCTTCTTGTTGGTGGCTATCGTCTTGGAACCATTTTTTATACCAGTGTGTCCGTACGGTGAAGTGAAGTGGTTGGAAAGTCGCACTCGTTTCTGGTATACGATTTGATACACTTTTTCCAAAGGTCGACTGACGATTTGGTGTGTGGCTAAACGTACAATTTTGTGAGGTTGGTAGGTGGTCACTTTAAAATCTTGATCCTTTCCAGACTGCAAGGCTTGTTTCAATAGCCCAAAGTTCACCACTTTACTGTTGCGATAATTGAGAGTCAATCCTTTCACTTTACACTCGGTGTGCACTTCACCTCGTTGGTCCCGGTATTCGTAGCCATAATTTTTGGGACCACCACTAGCAAAACTTGGAATCTTGTCGTTGGGGTGCTCGTCCGTCCAGGCTCCCAAACGGTCTCCTTCGATGTCAGGGTGTCGGTGACCCAGGCGATCGATGTAGATGCAACTCTCCGTGTCAAAATACAGCACACAATCTCTTAATTAGTGTAACGCTTCGTACAATTTTAAGCGATCATGGGCTGTCACGTAAGCCGCAATAATGACATTTCCAAATTCATCGGCTTCTACAAAATCCAGTTCTTCTTCTTAATTGACCAGGATCATGTCCTCACGAAGGACGTCCGCGTGTTTCATGTATTTGGTTTTGTCGTGAATCATCTGGAAGTAGTCGGAAGGTTCTGTCAAATACTCCGTCTTGGGTAAACACGGACGTTGTGCGAGTTTGCCCCACAAACAATTTAACATCACTTTGGCAAACGATCGCCTTCCTTCGTTTTTCTCCACGTGGTCTAAAGTGATGCCTTCCTGCTCCAAGTATTTCTCTGTGAATTTATTTTGGTCTTTGGGAGTGGGGCACCAGGAAGGATAGCCACTGGCTTCTTGCTTCAGTTTCAAAAGGCATCCACGTAGTCTGCGAAAATGCCTTTCTGTGTCTCTCACCCTTGTGGTCTTATTCTACCTTGGGGAAAGTGGTAAATTTCGTACACTTCTAACAATTGGTATCCCAGGTCCAGAGCTTTAAACAAGTCTTCCATGGTACGTTGTAAAAACTGATTTTTTGTGTCACGTTGAGGGTAGCAGATCGAACATCCGTGAAATAAGCACCCGTTAAACTCGTACACGATCTTGAGGTTTTCTAAGTCCCAGCCATCCACCGAATACGTTCCGATGGTCTCTTCGCCTCCTCCGTTTCGGGCGTGTTGGATCCATTTGCCTTCCTTGTCGCACAAGTAATGTAGCCAGCGTAGGGCTTTGACCGAGTATTTACGTTTGACAAAATTGGTCGTTTGAGGGCGGATGACAGCTAGGGTGTTTTCGGGCATGAATCGTTGACGGTACACTAAGGAATACGCTTTGGCGATGGTGCAAGCTTTCTCAAAGGATCGATCCCTCCGTGTTCCATGAACAGTTCTCGAAATTTTCCACAGCAACGCCGTAAAATGTCCACGTCGGAACGACAATACTTTAACATTTCTTCCTGAAAGTCGAAGGGGTCCGAGTCGTGAGTGTGGTACCAAGCGTAGAAAGGTTCTCGTTGTTCGGTGCGCATGTTGTCGGGGTCGTAGTAGTGAGCATCAGGCAAATCGGGTAGAACGGCGTGTTGATTGACTTCAGTATTGAAAAAGCGCGGATAATAGCCTTTGGCCATTTGTGTCATTCCAAACTTTTTAGGCATTCTTCTCAAAGGCATGGCCAAGTAACTCATCGAATCTTTAAACGGCACTTATCCCACTTACATGGAAATGATTTTGGCTCCGTTCAAAGTTACTTTAGGACGTTCGGTGTTTTGTTCCGTATAGTATCTCAGACTTTTTCACGTCCTCCAGGAATCTTGCTGCAGTGAGGGCAATGACTAAAGATCGGTTCTTGGATGCACTTCTAGCACGCTCGATGAGCTGCGCAGAAATTAGGAATGTGAATGCCAGTTTCTCGCATGCATTCAAAATCGAAAATTATGAAATTCCCTTTCTTGTGGTCATCTTCCTCTTCATGTTTGGAATGGTATTTCTGAATGTAGCATTCGTGTTCCAATTCCACGATTTGGTGACAAATGTGACATCGTTTCTTTCCTGGTCATACGTGAGCCATGGCACAATTGGTACGTATACCTTGTCCACACGTCGGGCACAATCTCAGCAGTTGACAAGCACTTTTCTGCTGTGAACATTGCGTCTTCAGATGTTGTTGGTAACAGGCAGGGCTGACAAAAATGCGCTGACAAGTTGGACAATGCACTCGTTGTTGTCCTTCGTCAAGACAGGGTTTAGAGGCCAAATATCCTGAGCATTTCGATCCACAATGCCTGTGTTCTTCTCGATTGTTATATCCATAGTCACATTTCTCACAATAATAACCGTATCCCAGGAATCCAGTGATGATAGACGTGAATGCATTTCCGTCTTTGAAAATTTAGCCTCGAAACAACAGAGGTCCGGGCGCTTCTTGAGGGTGTACTTTCAACGTGTAGCGTGGAGCCAAGACGTCTTGCAATTTTTGCATTTCAGGAATGCCGCAGGATGTGTCTTTGGATAGGCCAGCTGCTGTAACAGGGGTTCTGCTTCTCTTCGTTGTTTGACTCGGATCGATTTTCGAATGTTCTCCCAGGGTCTTTTCCATTCTGCCTTGTCGTTCTTGTCGGCATACGTTCGTCCAACCACGATGGCACGGGCTAAACACATCATATCCTGAGGGTTGTTAATCCGGGCGAGGCTCGTTTTGGTGCTGCAAAGGTAGTCTACCAAGAACACGTTTTTGCATGAGATCCCTTGGGGAAGAGAAACGTGGGCCATGTACAATGTCGCTTTTTCATCGGTGATGTGAAACTTGTTGTTTGACTGCTGCACGTGTTGAACCTTGTCGATGACTTTGGAAGATGTCAATTCTGCTGGCCTGCCAAACTCGATCCAAACGGGGGACTTGAGACTGTCGTGATAAATGGAAAGTGTCAAGCGATCGTCTTCTTTGGTTTTACATTGCCGTTTCAGTGTGGTTAACAAAGAATCCCACACATCGGTGCTGAACTCTTCTGCTTTCTCCAGCGGTACGTCGGACATGAAATCTTTAAATTTCACCGTGTACGTGTAGGCTGTGGTTCTAAATTTTCTAGAGGAACGATGATCGGTCTCTCGAATGTGGTAGTACTTTTCAGGGGTTACTGGTGGTGGACTTTGGTTTGACTTGACTCTCTGGGTCTGGATTCTGTCTCACTCATGTCATCTTCAAAATCACTGGCATGGATTTGACCCAAGACTTCAGCTACTGTGCGAGGCGATAGGTCACGTTTCTGCCACTTGCTTTCTTCTCCTTTCTTCACAAAATGATGCGATCGTTTTATCGCAGTTGCAAAATGTCAATTTACTACATTTTAAACGTCATGGGCCCCTATATATCAATGCAAGGCCAGTGTCTTCCCTTTATAAACGGTCAGTGTATTCCATCAGAGTTGGATTGTAATTTGTACCAGAGAATAGACCAGAAAGAAAATTGTAAGTGTCCCTTGGTTTTGATTTTTATAATAAAGACCTACAGTCATGCACTCACACACGTCCAGGATGGGGAAAAAGGAATTTGAGTTTTACTTGATTTTGGCAAACAAGGAGTAGTCCTTTTCGAGAGAGATGGGTGGCCCTGAAAAAGGACCTTTGGGTATTTGTTTTTTGTTTTTTTAAAAAACAAACTCAGGAACGGGAAGTAATGAGATTTAACTGTCTTATCCCTTTGCCTCGGTCAAAGCCTACTTCTGGGCCTGTTGCTGTCGATGATTTGGTAGAAATCACTAGGGTTGGTATCTCAGGCGTAGTAGTTGTATTGACTGGGTTGGACTGTTTGGCTCGGGGAGGTCTTTTTCTCTTGGGTCGTGTTAAAGAAGTCTGATAGATATCTTTCAGACTCCTTAACTCTGCCAAAATGTCTAAGAGTACCGTCACCGTTTGACTTTCACTGTCCTCCTTCTCTTCTAGACCTTGTTTCTTCTCTGCTTGTTCTTCTTCCTGTCGTTTTCTTCTTGCCTCTTCTTCTTCTCGCTGTTGCTGTTGAATGAGAAAGGCTTCTTCTGCTTCTTTCTGCTGTTGCAAAAATTTCTCCAATTCTTCTTTCTGTCTCTGTTTAAAATCCTCGACGTACGGTAAGGAAGGAGACAGCGAAGAAGGTACTGGTACCGAAACAAATTCTTGTGAAGAGAGAAAATCCGCAAAATCCCAATTAAAGTCTTTCTCTTCTGGAAATAGAACTGTGGTTATTTTAGTAGCCACTGCTATGCCATCACTCATGGTCTCCACGGCCCGTCCACCCCAATTCATCGTCTTCGTAGTTTCCGTCATTTTCTAACTCTGTCGCATTGATTCACTGTACACACACGCTAGCGCCCCTATATAGGGAATGTGACGTCGCAAGTAGCTCTCTTCGGATTGGAAGAAAACTCCGCACAGTAACTAAATTTTATAACGCGTGTTAGGATTGGTGAAAGAACTCAATCCGTTTCTATCCGCTCTTCCACTATAAATAACCGAGGTTCACTTCATTCCATTCACCTGTTCTCGTTACAAGACCTGGGCTAACGTAGAATCGTCTAACCTCCTATCGTCAATGCTGTTCAACCCGGACTATCCTATGTATGTAAGATCATCATGGAAATTTACCCAGATCACACAGACAGCCCTTTGGAAACGAAGGATCTATGTGGAGAGACGAGGCTGTCTGAAGCGAGTCTTACTCTGTGGTAAAGAGGTCAGACGAAGTTTGAAGAAGAGAAGGAGATCTGTGCGATACCCTCTATGTTAACTCAATGGTGTTATCAAAAAACTCAAAGGTCCTTTTCAGGGCCAATCCGTTGCCTCTAAAAGATATCTATTCTCTCTTTGCCATATTGATGTTTTTGTTTGTTTGTCTATGTCTCTGTCTATGTCTCTAACCCTGTCTCTAACCTAGAGAAATAGAAATAGGGACATAGAAAAGGGACATGATAGAGATACATTTAGGGACATTGTAGGGACATTAAACCTACGGAAACAATTTTAATCCGCATAGCTATAGCGTACCTAATCGTATGGCCCTAAATACACATATATTCTAAAGATAATGGATCACATAGGCTAGCTCAGCTGA